>MKEJ01094828.1:0-11016 GCA_001753735.1 Embelia ribes
GGTTTGGCAATGATGTAATCAAATTGCTCTGAGAACTCTCGTTATCTTAGCACATGATTACAAAAGTTCATTTGCCCTGTGTTTTTATTCTTAAGATAAAAATAATCAAGAAACTTTCTAATTTATATGTAAGATATAAACATTTCCATACAACAAGCATCGCTTGAGATGAAGGGTAAAATCAATGAAATGTTAATAGGGAAACGAAACTTAGTTTATGTAAATCTTTTGTATAAACTGATACTCAAAATGAAAACACGAAGCAAATAACATGATTCATGCACACATATCCGACTTTCAGACCTTTGATATATAAAAAACCTCACACAGACACAAACTGATATACAGTAATCAAACTTTGGATTCAGTTTCAGCCTTGGGCGGCTGTACTCGGGTAGCCACCAACATGGCTCGAACCTTAACAACAAAGAACCCTAGCGTGTGGCCCACCACAGCGGCTATCAAGATCCCGAGGTTAAACGACATGACCGCTAGCATGACCAAGTATGCCAGGGCCGTCTTTATCGCAAAGACCCCGGCTTGAGCAGCCACAACAGGTATGCCTCTCGGCTTGGCAGCTTGGAAAAGAGAAAGGAGCTCGACCCCGAGGGAAAGGACGAACACGAAGAAAACGGAGAGTATGTACATACCGAGGGAGTGACCGGGCCAGCCTTGGAAGAGAACCACGGCATTTCGGCCCCAGTAGAAGGTCATGTGCATGGACATGTCATCCATGTTCATTGCACCTGGTGGTGTCATGGGCATGGGCATGGACATGTCATGTGACATCTTTTTAGTGAGAGGTGGAGGTTTGGATTTACGTGTTGGTGAGTTATATATATATATGTGTGTGTGTATTTATATATTTGACACATGGAGGTAATTACAAGGGAAAAACTGAGGAATAGAGGAAATTTTGGAATATTGTCTAGATAGGAACAATGTTGATGCATGTCTTGTTTTGGTACTCTTTTGTTTAAAATTAGTTGGGGGTGAAAAAAATGTGATGAAACTTGATAAATTTGGTTCCTTTTTATACCACGGCCATCCACGAATAGTTGGTGCATTTTATTCTTTCAAAAGTCCAAAAATAATTCGTGCACTTCTCTTTTTTCATGCTTAAATAATGAAAATTTTAATTAATTACAACTATTGACATCTCATCAGCGGTAGGCATAAGAATAAGACTAAACACAATAGGCTACTATTGGAATTTATATATCATTCAAAATTTTAAAAATTATTTTTTGACATTTGCATAAAATTGTGTGCCGATTAAATAATATCAATTATTTGTGGGCAAAGAGAGTAGTATCTTTCTATTATTAAAATTGTTATTGTGGTTATGAGACGTTAATAATATATGAGATTACCAAAAAAAAGTAATTTAATCTGGACAAAAGCACACTCGGTCAATTAATATAATTTACACCAATTTAGATGTTTATATATCGGGACATAAGCAGTCATATTTTCAGAACTTAGGGAAATCTGTGTTGCACTGAAGGTATAGGGACCAAATACAAGTTTTGTTGGAACCATGGTAATCATTTCTGTAACCCTTAAATTGTCATCTCAAAAACATTGAGAAAAAAGTATGCGACATTTGGGGGATCAAGAAATTCGAAAAGGAGGGGCAATTTATATATGAAAAGATGTAAATTATTAGTGACCGATGAAAATGTTTATCATATCTTATTTTAATACTCATAGCATTGCATCAAAAATATAATTTTATATCGTAACTTGTTTGATTATTTGCATCAAGAAATACTCTATGCACTTCAAATGAACAAAAATAAGTAAATAGTTAAATATTTTATTGAAAGTATAATTATTTTTTAAATATACTATAAACATTATCAAGATATTAAGATCGTATTGTTCTAATTTTGATAAATTATGATTAGTAACAAATTAGATCAATTTATATATTTAAAAAAAAAATAAAAAGAAAATATTTTATAAAAAAATGTGAGTATAAAAATGTATAATGATACTAAGTTTAAAAAAATACAATACAACTATATTGTATATTGAGTAATTTTTAGAATAATATTAAATATAAAACTATCACTAACTACGACGCCAACACACACAAAATAATTTATATAGATGCTAGAAAAAATTATAAGCGCAAAAAATTTAAAGATCCACAAGGATTCAAACATACGATCTATGTAACCAAAGTGCAACACACTAATTATAAGCACACATGCTATTTAATGATATACTTATATATTTAAATATAGGTATATTTTTTTTAATATGAATACATATTTAATTATAAAAAAAAATTAATTTTTAACTTTTATTCCTAAATAAGGGAACAATTACCCCCTTTGCCGCAATGTAGGTATGCCCATGTCTCTATGGATGATACATATAGAGATCTATTTTATATATTTTTTTAAGCATGGAGATGTGTTAGGAAATCAATCTCTTTAAAGTATAACCATAATTAAATATTATATATATATATATATATATTAGTAAGTAAACATCTTATACACACAGCTAATAAAAAAAATTAAAATTTAAAAGTAATCAAGACAACCACACTAAAATTTTATTTTATTTCGTTCCTGTAATTTCTTATTTCTCCCTATCTTTATCCATAAATAATAAGACTAATTTGATTGGTCCGGAATTTTATACAATTTCAAATTCAAAATTGAATTGAATGTTAGTGATAAGTATACCCCTATAAAGATTTGAGTTATTGTTGTCTCCAATAATTAATAAAGGATAATTGTGTCATTTTTATTTTTGTAGTTATTGAACTTATTTGGAAAAAAAAAACAAAAAAACTAGTCAATAATTATTGAAAAATTCAAAATAGTTCTAGTATAGTTGGAGGGTGTGAGTATTTCTTTGATTTCAATCTGGTTGAAAGGACTTAGGATCCCAAAGTTGTTCTTCAATTAATGAAATCATTTTTACGAAAAAAATATAGTTTTCGTTTGGACTTGTCATGCCAAAATACATCAGATAAGAAATTAGGAGCAAAAAGGTATAATACTTCATTATCTACATGATTTGCATCTTTTGCTAAAATATCAACTATATTATTACCAATGGAAGTTAGATAGAGTGGAATGAACTCGAGTAGATTAAGTTGAAATATCGAATTCGAGTCTAAATGGATACAATAATTTTATTGGGAGAGATTTCCGTTACGTCACCCGACAGTACTTCGAATGATTAATCATGCGCCACACAAAAAGACTTGAAATATCTTAGTGGGAAAAAAAAAAACTGTACTATTAGCTTCTCCGTTTAGATAATTGACTACCACCAAAACATCATTTACATTATTCGGGATTGTTTGATTATAGATTATAAGTTTTAGTTTTTTTTTATTTAAAAATTTTACACAATTTGCTGCTCAGTTTGAAAATTATATTTTTTTATTATTGTTATGACATAAATAAATAAAGTATAAGTTTAAAACTGTAAGTCATGGAATTTTATTTCAAGTTAAAAAAAAAATTATTTTAAAATTGCAACCAAATAAATCCTTAACTAGTGTTTGAGTTACACGAGCTCAACTCCATCTATAGTGCCTTTAATAGAGTTTGAACGCGGAGGTTAAGCTCGACCCTATACACAAAAATTAATGCTCAAATTTGACTCGGTTTAGAATTAATTTTAGGATTACAAGATTATTTACAATATATAGATATCGCATATATAGTTTATACGATTTTGAATAAATGTATAATAAATTATTAGAAAGTGTTTAAATTAATACTCAATAGCTCGCGACTTTCAAGTTGAGTGATTTGATATCCTAGCTCAATTTGAAAATGGAAACTAGTAATGACTCAAGCCTGAACTTGAGCTCGTTAAGTCTCAAGCCTAGGGTTGGCATTAAGCCAAGTTGCTTACGATCTGTTTGAGCTCGATAGTATTTAAGGAGTCGAGTTTGAGCATAGAGTATGTCGGCTTGTTAAACTCACGATGCACTCAAAATAAGTATAATATATATATAAATATATATATTTCATATGATTAATATAGTAATTAAAATTTTTCTACAAATAAATATTAAAATATCACAATAAATTCATTTTACATCTATCAATTATTATATGTCATCATAAATATTTTAATCATTTTGAATTTAAAATTCACTCTAAAATTATCAAAATTTCATTAACATTTAACACTTTCGGAATTCAATATGTTTACGAATTTTTGCATATGATGGATGAAAATCTAAATAAAAAATTAATATTGAGCTCAAAAGGATGGAGGTTATTCAGGAATCTTGCGAGCTTTTTAAGTTCGGCTCGAGTTTTGTTCGAATACTAATAAGCCGAGCCGAGTTCGAGTCAGAAATTTTTCTTGTCGACCCGAGCTTAAGCACCCCAAAGCTCAGTTCGGCTCAACTCGTGACCATCCCTACTCGAGCCGAATTGAAATCAAGTTTTTGATGACTTAGTTTTCATAGTCACTCGATCATGTCTACCCCTAGCAATGGAAATATTTTTTGGTTGCATATTCAAGAAATGAAACTAGTGTTGGTTTTCAAATATAAAATTTTTAGTTCCCCATTCTATTAACTAAATTCTTATTTTTATTCATTTTTTCTTATACAAACTGCAAACTTCTGTTACATCTGTCTTCCATCCAATTTATCATATCAAAATCCTATGGAGAGTCAATAGGCATTCAAACAATTACATCACCTGAGTGAATAGACAAGCTTAAATATTATATATATATATATATATATTAGTAAGTAAACATCTTATACACACAGCTAATAAAAAAAATTAAAATTTAAAAGTAATCAAGACAACCACACTAAAATTTTATTTTATTTCGTTCCTGTAATTTCTTATTTCTCCCTATCTTTATCCATAAATAATAAGACTAATTTGATTGGTCCGGAATTTTATACAATTTCAAATTCAAAATTGAATTGAATGTTAGTGATAAGTATACCCCTATAAAGATTTGAGTTATTGTTGTCTCCAATAATTAATAAAGGATAATTGTGTCATTTTTATTTTTGTAGTTATTGAACTTATTTGGAAAAAAAAAACAAAAAAACTACCCAATAATTATTGAAAAATTCAAAATAGTTCTAGTATAGTTGGAGGGTGTGAGTATTTCTTTGATTTCAATCTGGTTGAAAGGACTTAGGATCCCAAAGTTGTTCTTCAATTAATGAAATCATTTTTACGAAAAAAATATAGTTTTCGTTTGGACTTGTCATGCCAAAATACATCAGATAAGAAATTAGGAGCAAAAAGGTATAATACTTCATTATGTACATGATTTGCATCTTTTGCTAAAATATCAACTATATTATTATCAATGGAAGTTAGATCGAGTGGAATGAACTCAAGTAGATTAAGTTGAAATATCGAGTTCGAATCTCAATGGATACAATAATTTTATTGGGAGAGATTTCCGTTACGTCACCCGACAGTACTTCGGATGATTAATCATGCGCCACACAAAGAAACCCTGAATATCTCAGTGGGAAAAGAAAAAAAAATTATACTATTAGCTTTTCCGTATAGATAATTGACTACCACCAAAACATCATTTACATTATTCAGGATTGTTTGATTATATATTATAAGTTTTAGTTTTTTTTATTTAAAAATGTTACACAATTTTGCTGCTCAGTTTGAAAACTATATTTTTTTATTGCTATAATGGCATAAATAAATAAATTGTAAGTTTAAAACTGTAAGTCATTGGATTTTGTTTCAAGTTCAAAAAAAAAAAAAAAAAATTTAAAATTGCAACCAAACAAATCCTTACCAGTGTTTGAGTTACATGAGCTCAACTCCATCTGTTGTGCTTTTAATCGAGTTTGAACACAAAGGTTAAGCTCGACCCTATACACAAAAATTTATACTCCAATTTGACTCGGTTTAGAATTAATTTTAGGATTACAAGATTATTTACAATATATAGATATCGCATATATATTTTATACGATTTTGAATAAATGTATAATAAATTATTAGAAAGTGTTTAAATTAATACTCAATAACTCGCGACTTTCGAGTTGAGTGATTTGATATCCTAGCTCAATTCGAAAATGGAAACTAGTAATGATCCAAGCTTGAACTTGAGCTCGTTAAATCTCAAGCTTAGGGCTGACAATAAGCCAAGTTGCTTATGAGTTGTTTGAGTTCGATAGTGTTTAACGAATCGAGCTTGAGCATAGAATGTCGGCTTGTTAAACTTGGGATCCGCTCAAAATAAGTCATTATATAGTATTATATATATATAAATATATATATTTGATGTGATTAATATAGTAATTAAAATTTATCTACAAATAAATATTAAAATATCACATTAAAAATTTATTTTGCATCTATCAATTATTATTATCGTTATGTCATCATAAATATTTTAATTATTCTGAATTTAAAATTCACTCTAAAATTATTGAAATGTCATTAACATTTAACACTTTCGGAATGCTTATACTTTCGGAATTAAGCATGTTTACGAATTTTTGCAGAAGGTGGATGAAAATCTAAAAAAAAAATTAATATTGAGCTCAAAATTATGGAAGGTTGGTCAGGAATCTCGTGAGTTTTTTAATTTCGGCTCTAGTTTTGTTCGAATGTTAATGAGCCGAGCTGAGCACGAGTCAGGAGTTTTTCTTGATGATCAAAGCTTAAGCACCCCAAAGCTCAGTTCGACTCAACTCGTGATCACCCCTACTCTAGCCGAATTGAAATCAAGTATTTCATGACTCGAGTTTTCACAGCTTGCTAGTCGCTAGATCATGTCTACCCCTAACAATGGAAATATTTTTTGGTTGCATATTCAACAAATGAAACTACTGTTGGTTTTCAAATCTAAAATTTCTAGTTCCCCATTCTACTAACTAAATTCTTATTTTTATTAATTTTTTCTTATACGAACTGCAAACTTCTGTTACCTCTGTCTTCCATCCAATTTATCATATCAAAATCCTATGGAGAGTCAATAGGCATTCAAACACTTACATCACCTGAGTGAATAGACAAGCTTAAATATTATATATATATATTTTTTGTAAGTAAACATCTTATACATATAACCAATAAAAAAAATAAAAATAAAAACTAATCTTAACAACCACACTAGAATTTTATTTTATTTCGTTCCTGTAATTTCTTATTTCTCCCTATCTTTATCGATAAATATTAAGATTAATTTGATTGGTCTGAAATTTCATACGATTTCAAATTCAAAATTGAATTGAATGTAAGTGATAAGTACACCCTTATAAAAATTTGAGTTATTATTGTCTCTAATAATGAATAAAGGATAATTGTGTTATTTTTATTTTTGTAGTTATTGAACTTTTTCAAAAACAAAAACAAAAAAACTATCCAATAATTATTGAAAAATTCAAAATAGTTTTATTATTGTTGGAGGGTGTGAGTATTTCTTTGATTTCAATCTGGTTGAAAGGACTTAGGATCCCAAAGTTGTTCTTCAATTAGTGAAATCATTTTTACTATTCTCAGTAGGCATATCATCAAAAGGGAAAGCAAGGTCAAAAGGCTTTCCGTATTCAAGAGAAAGTAAAAGCAGACTTTTAACAAGTAACAATCACCAACTTCACTACTTTTTTTCCTATTTGTTATTGTTTTCTACAAGTCAAACACCATTATTAGCACATTAAAAACCAATGTTCCAAACAGATGGTTACTTTAGCAACACCATCTCTTTTCTCTTTTTTGTAACTTAATTTAAGGTTTCGGATAGTGGTCGTAATTAAATTCAGGGTTTGTTTGATGGTAGATTTTTAGGCCAAAAAGCTCGTTTTTCCCATCCCAATCAAGAAAAAAAAAACTAGATGCAAGTAGTTTAGAACTTTAGTTTTTTAGAACAAAAACTTCAAAAACTTCAAAAAATATATAAGCTTAAAGTTGAGCAGTCAAATGTTACTCAAATTATAAAATCAATTGCACTAACACGTTCAACTTATAAACTATATCTAGAAAAGCCTTTCGTATATTAAAGTCCATCGTACAATAGTTTTCGACACCGAGATATGACTGATACTAAATTCCCGAGTTCTTCACTTTTAAGACGCTCTGCAAAGGCATGGACTTGGTAGTGTATAAACGCGTTTTTGTAATGTATAAAAATTGCAATTATTATCCAGGTTTCGTCCTTGATAAAAATTATTGCAACCCTGTAAAATTTCAGTGCATCAAACCATAAAAACCCGTGTCTCTCGCTTCTTGGCAGCATTCACACCAGTCCTTTTAACCAAGAAATTAAATGCACAATTTCCCTATTAAAAAAGATTTTTTTTTTTTTTGCATAAGAATAAAATAAGTACGCCAATATATTGGTAATATATTTTTTCAGAATTTATTATTTTTGTATACTAATATTTTTGATATATAGAAATGAGCTTTAAAAGAGACTGACATGACCCATTTGTAGTTTCGTTATTTATCTACTGCTTGTTGGGCTGCGGTGCTAATGTGAAGGAGATAATGGGCCTAAAGTTGTGCTGTTATTAGTGTGTGTGAAGTGGGTGTATGCTCTAAGTGGGCTTATATGGCTGCATATTAATTGTGGGCCTATAAAAGGCTTATATTGTTGCTTGCTCTTTGTATTCAAACTTTTTCTTATATATATATATGATGATAAATGACAATAGTTTGTTTATTACAAGATATTCATGAAAAAAGAGGCATTGGATGTACGATAAACTGTGTATTCATATACGTGGATTTCACATCTAATATATTTGTATCATGTATCCAAATTTATTTGTGTATGAAGATCTATTTAATGACCGGCTCGTTTTGTTGAATATTATTAAAAGTATAAAAGTATATTTTTTTTGGTAGAAAATTGAATAATATACTTTTAAGTAATAGTTAAAAATATTACAATGTGTTTGGTTAAAATTGGTAGCAATATACTTTTGTATATTGGGAATGTTAAAAAATAGTTATCACTAATGTGATTTAAAAGGAGTGTATATTTTCTAAATAAAGTCCTAGAATTTGTACTTTTACATAAATATATTTTTGTGCCTCAAATGTATAATTAAAATTACGTATATATTTTTATTAGCTGCAAAAAATACACATTTGTGCCACTATGATATCTACATCAACTAGCTGGCATGGACCAATAAAAGTGATAAAAGAGACGTCTTAACACCAAATCATTTTCCTCCTCATAGCATACCCCCTTCGTGGCCAACAATTTCACCATCCAAAGGTACATTATGAACCACATATTCCCATCACCTAAACAAGTGACTTCGAGATTTTGCTTTGTTTTTTAGTGAAAACAGAATGGCTTGGATTGGTTGTGTTTCATCGCAAAAAGTTGGTTTTTAGGAACCCAATTCGCGGCAGTTTTGGCACACTATGCCTTGCACTCTTGCAATTTTAGAAACACACTGAACTTTAGGAAATTCTTAGAAACAAAAATATAGGAAATCTAACAAAGTTTAGAAAATTAGATATTATTATACCCCCTAAAACTATCTGCTGCCCCCGCAGTATATTACTTCCAGCCTTAAAGACTCAAAGCCTACGTTCGTTAAAAATTCTGGATCCATCACTGAAATCTTAGTGAATTCGACTTGTAGATTATAAGAAGCCCGTATGTCTAGTACATAACGAATCCTTAAGAATTGGGACTCGATGATGATCTCCTGAACAAGAACATCAACTTTAACTAGCACAACATCAACTTTAATTAATAAATTACATATAATTTACATTCTTATTGACAGAATATGATACAACTCAAATGCACAACAAACACCACCTTTAGTATATCAACTTCGAACCCCAAATATTGACTTCATCTCATAGCTTGCTCTCTTCAACCTTTAACTGCTTCAACCTTGGCAAATTCGACACAAACATCTCAACACCCTTAGCATCAATCCCACAACAGTACATTATATCAACACACTCCAAATTCTTGCAACACTTGGAAACCGAAACCAAAGCCAAATTGCTCAACCCTCTACACCCCCTCAACTTCAACTCCCTCAAATCCGCACGCGAAACGATCATCGATACAAACTCTTTGTCGACCAAAATCTCGTTACACGACAAGTCCAGCTTTTTCAACCCCTTTAAATTCTGCCCTAAAGTTGTCAACAAACCCGGTTCTCTCTCCGCCACATCACAATTAATCAAAGCCAGTTCCTCAAGCCCGTCTCTCAGACTCGAACATACGGCCTTAAGCCCTTCACCGGTAACAAGGCAACAACTTTGTAGCCTCAGAGAAGTTAAACCTCTGAATTTCGCGGCCACAGCTGACAAATGCCTATTATCTAAATCTAGAGGTAATCGTAAATCGAGTTTTTGCAAATCACACTCGCTCCTCTCGATGAAGCGAAGCAAACCCTCTCTACACCCACCATCATAAACCAATAGGGACTTCAATGATTTACAACTATCAGCTAATTTAAGTAAAACATCAACAATAATCATCCTACAAGTTCTCAATTCAACTTCTTGGATATTTCTAATGCAATCGTTAAACGAAGAGCTCAATGGATTAACCCCGATACCCTCGCAGCCTCGGAATTGGAGCTTCTTGAGCTTTTTACAGTTCCTATATAGCCAATCGAGGGCGTAGTCATCATTCCGGATACATGACAAAGTAAGGGTTTCTAATTTCAATTTGGAATCAAAAGTAGAGCTTTTTGGACTATAATTTAACTGTGTCGAATCGAAATTAGGGTTTTTGAGATTAGAATCAAATTGGGGAGAATTGACAGTGGCGCTCTTTGGACTCAAATTGAATTGGGTTGAATCGATATTAGGGTCTATGAAATTCGAATTGAATTGGGTAGGAGTGAAACTAGGGGTTTTAAGACTCGAATTGAATTGAGTCGGATTCAAATTAGGGTTTTCGAGACTCGAATTGAACTGGGTCGAATCGAATTGGATCGAATTGGAGGAGAAATTGAGGGAGAGGTCCTTGAGGGAGCGGAAGAGAGAGAGAAACTGGAGAGAGAAGGGGCGGGAGAGAGAGATAGAGAGAGAG
>MKEJ01094860.1:0-10819 GCA_001753735.1 Embelia ribes
TTTTATTTATATATCGGCATGGCACTGGCCATGTTTTCGTATTCTAATTTAGCTTTCATTTATTGTTGATGGAGTGAGTGTGGAATCGTTTGCAATTGCAATTGATGCGTCGACAGGTATCCATAGAAACGTTCCAAGTGTTTCCATACCGAAATTTTTTTTAAATATTAAAATTTTTCTTTTTTTTTTTTTTTTTAAAATAAAAACTCTCGTCCAAGGTCTGTAGCAGATTCGGGCTTGGCTCGGAGCTTCTAGGAAATTTGGGGACGACAAAGTAAAATCTTAAACTTGGGTAAAACAAAATTCGGTGTTTTTATCTTTTTGGAATTTGGAGGGTCAGTCGACTGACATACTGTTGTTTTCCATTTCCGAGCATAAAAATATTATTCTTCGGCACAAACAACATACAGTCCTAAAACAGAAACTCTTATTGTTCTCAAATTGTCAAAGCATTCAAAGCCCCAAAAAAGGCTCAGTTCCAGAACAATGCTACAACCAAGAACAACAATTCTAAAAATTCAAAATATAAGAAAACAAGTTCATTTTCAGAAAATATAAGCATGCCCATTTAATCTCTGATCTTCTTTCTTTAGAAGAAAAAACGAAGTCCGGACTCGGGCCATTTACGAAAAATTTGCGGCAAAATTTTTTGTACTCCACGAGAAACCAGCTACATATCTCGAATACTCTTCCTGAGATCATTGTTTTCCTTCTCAAGAAGATCGATACGAGATTGAAGAACATTTATCATGGCTTGCGCCCTCATCACCTCGATCTTCAGCGTCTCCTTCTCCATTGAAAGATTTAGAACCTCGTTTTCCAAATTGCTGATGAATTTCAGATACCCGGGTGGCACCGATTTCTCGAGATTAGCAGCATCGAACGCAGGGAGAGTATCGGGCTTCTTCTCCTTCAGCTCGAGAGGTTCCCACAAGGGAAACTCCAACAGCGTAGAGGAAACATTTTTCGCTTTGGTATATATGTTAAGATCATGCGTAGTTGAGGTCGAATCATCAGAGCAATTTGCATTACTGGTGTTGGCATCGCTATGCTTCAGCTTATTGAAGGGCATCGTATCGGCTATGAGAGAATCCTCGGATCTTTCTCTCTTGCAAATATATGGAACATTTTCGCATATATTTGCGAACTCCGTAAAACGCAGCAGCGCCTTGCCCTTTGAAAAATTGTCAGATCAAGAAGTCATCAGTCTAAGTACTTAATAAAGTATATATTTTTTCGTTTTCTTTGTGCGAATAAAAAGATATCGACTTAATCACTATCCAAAAATAGTATGTCAGAATTGATAATAAGATGATTTATATAATTTTATTACTTTTGAGTTAACTAATAGCCTATAGGAACTATATTATAATGCAGTTTTAAAACAAATCATCCAAATTAACTTAACAATCAATAGTTTCCTTTTACAATATTAGGTTCGTACAAGATACAATCTCAAGAAATTCTTTTCTTGATCTACTATTCAAGGAAAAAGGGATGATAGTGTTCACAATTTACCACATCTAGAACATAACAAGCACACACGAGAAAAGCAGAAGCAATACCAAACTAGCCCAAACTTAACTGATTCTCCGATAAGACGTAGTTGTGAGATCGTTCAATTTTCCACGCAATTCATATATTCACAAGTGCAGTAAATGTAAAGCCACAACTGATATCGGAAAAAGAAAGGAGAAAAAGAAAAGACAACAGATATATATATGACCAAACAAGTTTCCACTTTCCATATATACATGAACCCCGAACAAGTTTCCATTTTCAAATTACGTGACTGAACAAGGTTCCGCTTTCCATATATATTTTACGGTTTACCACATCTAGAACATAACAAGCACACAGCAAAAAGCAAAAGCGATACTAAAACTAGCCCGAAATTAGCTGATTCTTGTACAAGACGAAGTTGTGAGATTATTTGATATCGGAAAAAGAAAGGAGAAAAAGAAAAGATATTCACATATGACCGAACAAGTTTCCACTTTCCATATATACCTGAAACAAGTTTCAATTTTCCTTATATATGACCGACCAAGCTTCCACTTTCCATATATAGTGTTTACGTTTTACCACATCCAGAACATAACAAGCACACAGCAAAAAGCAAAAGCGATACTAAAACTAGCCCGAAATTAGCTGATTCTTGTACAAGACGAAGTTGTGAGATTATTTGATATCGGAAAAAGAAAGGAGAAAAAGAAAAGACAAAGATTCTCGTATGACCAAACAAGTTTCCACTTTCCACGTATAGATAAGCAAAACTAGCCCGAATAAGTTTCAATTTTCCATATATATGACCGAACAAGTTTCCATTTTCTATATATATCACCGAACAAGTTTCCACTTTCCATATATAGTGTTTACTGTTTAACACATCTCAAACATTACAAGAACACGCAAAAAGCAAAAGCTAGCCCGAAATTAACTGATTCTAGTATAAGCCGTAGTCGTGAGTTTATTCGATACTGGAAAAAAGAAAGGAGAAAAAGAAAGAGAGATATTCACATATGACCGAACAAGTTTCCATACACAGATGAACAAAACCTGATCATTTTCATTCCCGTCGACTTGAGTATAATCACTGTAAACCATTTCTTCCCCAGCATCTGCTCCTGGAACCAGCAGTGCCCTATCGTCATCCCACTCCTCGTCAACAAAAGGAGCATATCGATCCGCACGGGGTGGCCCTAAACCACTTTTTTGCAAAATTCTGCAGAGTATAAATGCATCCTTCTCCTGGCAAAACAAGAAAACAAGCCTCATTTTCATTACACCTAAACATGCAAAAGGAGCTTCTTTTTGGAGTTCTTTACTAAAACAGCCAGCATGGCCAATTTCAAATGTATGAAAGATCCCAATTTAGAGAGCCTTTCTAAATAATTTCCTATGTCAATCTGAAAGTCGCATATTAACCCTAACATGAAAATTCCAATCGACAGGTTGTCCCATGCGGATATACGATTGGGATCCTGTGCAAAAATCGCCATCTCGTTCAAAAGCTTTTTCGGAAGGTAAAACTAAATAAGAGAGTGCTAGCGAGGCATGTTCCTCAAAATATTCCAACATTCCACTCTGCGATTGTCAATTCATTTCAATCATATTTGTTATTCTTTAGGTTATATGTTTTTACAGAATTGACCAGTGAGCAAGTATTATTCGTACTGCCTAAGTAACCAGCTTTTTCTGCCACAACAAACTCATCCCCGCAAACATTCTCAAAACCACTTTAATTAAAGATGTCTTTTAAAACCCAACAGAAACGAGCCCTTAAGTTTATTATTAAGAAAAAAAAGGACAACAACAAACTTATTAGGGCACTGAAGAAACAATCCGCACCTGAGCATCTCCAGTATTGTCCAAGTCATCTGCAACGAGCCTGTATTCGTGCATGACCCAATTGGTCCTTTTGCCATCTGAAGCTCGTCCGTCATGAAAAACAAGTGTCTTCTTCAACCCTATCGTCTGACCCCTGTGGCGTACTAGCCGATCCTTTCCGGTGGCCTTCCAGTACCCTGCCCCCGTTGAACGATTCAATCGAGATCCACTACCGTACTTTCTATCTACGGGGCTAAAAAAGTACCACTCTAGGTCTCGGCTCTTGATCTTCGAACGATCTAAAGGCCACACAAATCAGAAAACAATTTATCGAAACGGGAAAAAAGAGTGACCATAATATTCATACAAATCTTCTATCCGTGTCGACAATGTTTTCGGTGTAAATAGTATGTTTTGAAATGAAACTGAAACCAGATTGGCAAAAACTTGCAAGTAAATCTTACTTGTATATATAGAAAGAATCTAACCCTTGTGTAAAATATTAACCTTTTTGTTTCAAAAGACAACCTTCATGCAAGGACAAGCATCGTGTTGCACCCTAGAACAGCACGTTGCAAGG
The DNA here is from genome assembly GCA_001753735.1 of Embelia ribes. Lineage (NCBI taxonomy): Eukaryota > Viridiplantae > Streptophyta > Magnoliopsida > Ericales > Primulaceae > Embelia > Embelia ribes. The sequence goes on from MKEJ01094860.1 coordinate 3,911, forward strand.
TTATACACGATCACGTCTATACTAAGGCAAAGAAAAATATATCTTTTTACAAGTTTCCCATGATTTTGGACGTGTTTCGCTCTAATTATGATTTTGTCGAAAAACTTCCTTGTTTCCATTAATTTTTTTTCACTGTTATCTAAGAAAATGCTTTAGAGCCCCAAGTCCATCAAGGTTCTATTATCTAAGAAAATGCTCACAAGCGACACGTATCAAAACAAATTGACCGTTACTAAAAACGATATAATCAGAGAATCTGAACATAGAAACTGTTAAGAGCCCAAAAAATCGCACAAATTTCTAATTCAAAAACAGTAACAAGAGGAGATTTTGATGCACAAAACAAAAATCTTTGAACAAAACATCCGCTTATTTTGAAAAATAGAACCTTCAATTCATTATAGTCTATCAAATGCACAAACATGGATATGTATACAATTCATACAACAAGTAACATAAACATCAAAGCCTTATAAGAAGGTCCCAATATGTAGACGGATAGACCTATAGACAGAATTAGAACCACAAATTATCACAAGAGATGACTAGGGTTAAGCCCCTCGAATGCACCCACACATTTACACATGCAAATCACTCCCAAACGGCATGAAAATCAAAACTTTGAATCAATTGTCCCAATGCATACACAGATAGATACATTAAATGTGTATGGACAGATAAAGAGGGAGAGGTATAGCATTTCAACTAGCCTTTCTCAAAACGCTCTTTCAGCAAAATAAATATTTGCTTTCTCCCCCATGCAAAACCAAATTTATAAACTGCACACCTAAGTCTTTCTCGAAAAAACCTCAAAAAATATTAAAGAAACACTATATCCATGATAAAAGCCTCAAAAAATATTAAAGAAACACTATATCCATGATAAAAGTATGTATATCAGGGCGAGGGAACCTAATCTGATAAGATAAATATAATTAAAAAAATATATTATTAGAGAGAGGGCTTTACAGTAGGTTTCTTAACCCGGAAATTCACCATAACCATACTTTCTCATTTGAGAAATTAATTTCAAGAAAGGAAAGACCAACGTGCAGCATTTCTTAGCATAATCTCAAGAAATGACGCGAAAAATGAAGAACTAAATCAAATGTCTTAATGAATAGATAGATAGATACATATATAGAGAGAGAGAGAGAGAACAGTTTGTTTCTTACATTTTTTATTTCTGTAGACTGCGATGGGCGCGTCACCGGAAATGACTCCACCAAGTTCTTCGCCATGTCCAAGTTATCTCGCCAGCAACTGAAAGAGGTAATATATATATATATATACAGAGAGAGGGAGAGAGAGAAAGAGAGAGAGAGAGAGAGATTAGTTTTGTTTTATATTGAATTTGTAGTTGCTCTGATCAGGAAATGTTTCTTTTGCCAAGCATATGTTTGTAACTTTTTTTTTTAATTGATTAGTGTTCTGTTAGATTTACATGGTATCTGATATCATAGTTGCTCTTACTCCGAGTTCTCCCTAACCTGAAATTAATGTTGGTGGAATTTAAATTCCTAACTTAATATTTCTATAAGTTAGGGTCACGCATGTCTCCATTACGACACGGGGGTTACGTGTACCATATTTCCATTCTCTTAGGAAACAAGAGTAAGACTGCATACATAATGCCCTGTACGGACTCCGGAATGCGGAGCTTACCGGGATGTCCATATGTATATGGATAGTGTTCTAGTAGATTTAATTTAAATTTGATTTTTCTTGTACCAATATATGGGGAGGTAACCTCTCTTTAACTTGACACATTGTCTTGTTTTTGTTTTGTGTATGCTTTCTAATTGATCTTATTAGTACACGTGTCTTTATTTGTTGGGAACTTATCTTCATAAGTTTCTTGGTTCGTGTTCTGATATATATCAATTGTGAAGTTAATATGCTCTTGAACTGACAGTCTTGGCTTAATTTTGTTGAATTATTGGGCCTGAATTGTTGAAGCTATTGATAGTTGAAGCCTTATAATGTATGTTTATATTTGTATTGAATTTTCGTTTTAACGCTCATCAAATTTGGGCCATGTGATGTGTTTTTCATTGTGTGGCCAATTTTTCGTTCACGAATTTGTGGCTGCCTTCGTGAATAATCACTGTAATTTTTTTCCAGTTTCTGGTCAGGTCAGTAATTCTGATTTTTTTTTAAAGGTTTGGGCATTTGCAGACTCGAAACGACAAGGGTATCTAGGTCTAGAGGAGTTCATCACGGCAATGCAGGTTCTTCTTTATGAACTTTTCTCGCATATTTTATGCTGCCCAATTGATACAGCCTGTAACTTGACTTGGATGCACTCTTCTCCATGACAGTTGATTTCTCTGGTGCAAGGAGGATATGATTTAACCCCAGATATCCTTAAAACAAAAGGTAAAAAGATTAGCCTCCTCTACTTATTTTTTATTATATCTATCTCAAAAATTTAGCACTTGACAGAAGCTCCTGAAATTTGATAAATTTTTTTCATTGTTAAGTCAGTAGTTTTGTTGGTTTATTTGTATCAGTCAGGTTTGCAAAAGTGAAGGGATAACCGAGGCCATGAGAAAACTTGTTCGAGAAAAGCATAGTTGTCGTACCTTTATAAGTTAAATAGTCTCTAATGTAGACTATCTGTTACAGGAAGGTGTCAAAATTTTTTTGCTTCAAAATCATGCGCTAGGATGACTTGCTTCTAAAAATGGTGTCACAATTTTTATGTATTGCTGTATTAATTGTTTTGATGCAATGTTTGGTTGTCTCAGTGGTCGTGGATATTAATCCCCCATTAATGGAAGGCTTAGATGACTTGCAGGAAGTAAGAAATTCCTTGACTTTTTAGTTTGTTAACCTAATGAAACATGAAGTTTTTCATTTCATTGATCTCTTTTTCCATTCCATTTCCAGCAGAAAATTATTAAGGGTTCATTAAAAGTCAATGGTGATTCTGAAGCAAATGGTTAGCGAACTTCTTATTTTTTCATAAGTTTTGTGATGCAATCTCTTGTTCGTTAATTGTTCCTGTAACTTTTCTGTAGGAAGTACTGCTTTACTACAAACAACTTCAGCAAACTTCTTCAAGTCAAAATCTGTGAAGCAGGTATATGTTATTTGTGTTTTGAAAAGAATCTTTTGCTGCATTGTATTTGCCTCCAAAATGAATGATTATAATTCGCATATATAGATTATGGGTTGCCCCATACGGCTTGTTAGAGCATCTAAACTTATCAAATTTAGGTTTTTATTCCTAAATAACTTGCATATAGTGAACCTATATATATAGAGAGAATAAGTTATTCATGAGTTGTTTTATTTTTGGTTTTCTCTTTCTCTCATTTTCTTTCCTTTCTCAGATTAATCTAAGTGCAGTCACATCTATCACTGATGGTTTGAAGAGACTTTATGCAGAGAAACTTAAGCCATTGGAAGTGGCTTATCGTTTTAGTGACTTCGAATCTCCCACCTTGGTGAGTTTGAAAATGCATGTTTTCTTTGGGCTTCACCTTGTGATTGTTTGTTCTTGTTATAATTAGTATACACGTCGAAATTTGGCAATTTGTTTTCTGCTCAATAATCTTGAATAGTTTTATCTGATTTACAATTTCTGTTAAATATTTTCATTTGATTTGCAATTCCCTTTGCACAGATGAACAGCGATTTTGATGCTAAACCCATGGTTATGCTTTTGGGTCAGTATTCAACTGGCAAAACTACTTTCATAAAACATTTGCTGAAATGTGAATACCCAGGTTAGTTTCCATCTGTTTCTTCGTACTCTATTGTCTTGAATGCTATTACCAGGATGATGAAATTGTATATTGTTTTACAAATCAACTGCTCCACTGAACTATGATAGGCACTCACATTGGGCCGGAACCTACGACTGATCGATTTGTGGTAGTCATGGTAGAGAATTTCCTCCTACCTCTTACTTAAAATGGGATTAGCATAATACTATCCCTAAAATCTCTTGTTTGATTTGTCAAATTACTGTGTTTTAAGGTTTTGCTGAAACCCATTATGTTGATTTTATGTAGTCTGGACCGGATGAAAGGAGCATCCCAGGGAACACCATTGCTGTAAATCCTGAGATGCCGTTTGGTGGCCTAACTTCCTTTGGAGGAGCCTTTTTGTCCAAATTTGAGTGTTCCCAAATGCGACATCCTGTTAGTCACCAGCAGCTACTAACTTTTGGTTCACAATCTTAATCAATTTTCCAACTCTTGCTTCAACATCCTTCTTATCTACTTGCAGCTCCTTGAACACATCACATTTGTGGATACTCCTGGGGTTCTTTCTGGAGAGAAGCAACGAACTCAGCGGAGTTATGATTTTACTGGGATCACTTCATGGTTCGCAGCCAAATGCGATCTTATTCTCCTTTTATTCGATCCATACAAGCTTGACATTAGCGACGAATTTAAGCGAGTGATTTCATCCTTAAGGGGTCATGATGACAAGATACGCGTTGTCTTAAACAAAGCTGACCAAGTTGATACCCAAGAAGTAAGCTTATAGCTACTCACATTTGAACTTAATTATATTGAAATGTTTACGCAACTTTTTTGACCGTTTTACATTTACATTGTAGTTAATGCGAGTTTATGGAGCGCTGATGTGGTCGCTGGGGAAAGTTCTCAACACCCCAGAAGTCGTGCGTGTATACATTGGGTAAGTTCTTTTTGAACCAGGTTTAAGCTCTGTAGCCTAAGGTGTGTGTTGCCTGTTTAAGCATATCCCTATGGTTATTCTTTTCATGTCCTTTATACTGGAGAAGTTGAGTTTTGCTTTGAATTTGGTGCATTGAGCGTTCTGCTCCCGTCATGAATTGTCTTAATTTGCTGATTCCACATAGCTGATCAGTGGAAAAGGAGACCGCAGCTAAACATTCATATGTGACCATGTATGAAGCCACATAGCTTCTTTTTTTGTTGCTTTTTACAGATCTTTTAATGACAAGCCTGTCGATGAATTATATGCTGGTCCCATAGGGAAGGAACTTTTTGAGAAAGAACAAGACAATCTCCTTGTTGACTTGATAGATATCCCAAAGAAGGCTTCAGATCGTAGAGTATGGCCAGTTCTTGTCAATACAGTTTATTATTGATCTGTTACAGTTCCCTGCGTTAGATTTGTTTTCCTTGCTAATTGAATGAAAACTTGTCCTTTTTTTTCCGACAGATCAATGAATTTGTGAAGCGTGCCAGAGCTGCTAAGATTCATGCCTATATCATAAGCCAACTTAAGAAAGAGATGCCTTCTGTTATGGGCAAAGCTAAAGCCCAGAAAAAACTTATAGATAATCTCGACGATGTATTTGGCAAGGTCTCTACTCTCTACCCCCTCCCATATCGCATGCTTAAGTCTTCTGTTTTGATGATGATGATGCTTAATTCTCATTCATTTGTTTTATTCATTTCCCAATAGGTCCAGAGGGAATTTCATTTGAATGCAGGTGATTTTCCAAGTGCGGAGCATTTTAAGGAGGTTTTAGGTGCTTATAACATTGACAAATTTGAGAAGCTGAAACCGAAAATGATCCAAGCTGTTGATGATATGCTTGCCCACGACATTCCTCAGCTCTTGAAGAATTTCAAGAACCCTTATGAGTAAAGAAACTTTAGTAGTATAGGCGAAATGGTCAATTATTAGACTATGCTTGTGCAGATGGCAGTTCCCATTCCTTGTTCTTTCGTTCTTTTCTTTCATTTTGACTGTTCGAGTGGTGGTATCTTAAAACTCTTGCTTGCCCGAAAATGCATTACAGTTCGAATTTCATGAATATGTTGTGAATAGTAGTAGCGGTTTCCTTTATTTTGATTTGCATTATTTCGCTTTCTCTGGCCATACTATTGCTTAGCAACTATTATTGAATATATTTCTTACTTGAGATTATACATTTATACCCATTTTATTCTCAGAATATGATGTGGCTATGTACTGTAATTATGTTAATATCTTCAAATGACCTGGAAACTAAATCGTCGTTTTGACTGGAATGTCCACTTCTGAGTTTGAGTCTTGACTAAGTCCATTGAGTCTGCCACATTTATTATGCAATCTCAGATATTTCTTAGTATATATAAACACACACACACACACACACACACAACAACAATAATTAAATTCTTACACGTGTACTCTAGGAGGCATATTTGAGCAAAAATTATCCTTGGTTACTTTTTTTCTTTCAGTTGTCTAAATTTCGAAATGATCTAAATCGGCCACTTGTTGATTCCATTCGTTACGAGACAAAATATAGTGTGACATATTATTTTACGATTATGTAATTTTCTAAAGTTTTTTTAAGTGAAAATCTCAGTTAACATAATATTAATTACTATGTGTGCATCACAGTGACAAAAGCAACCATGTAAATATTGGTCGGTTAACCATCACAAATAGGATAAAGCTATGGTCTACGGAATATTCAATATAAAAGGATAATGGCCAGTCAAATTGTACAAAAAATTTGTAAATGCAAGAAGTAAAATTATTTAATATTGCAAAAAGAGAAAAACTTAAAAGTCAATTAATATGAGTAAAACACATTAAAATAATTTGTCCACTTGAAAAGAAGTGATTATGCATCAATGCTCTAAAATGATAGATATAAATGAATAGAGGGAATAACGAAAATGTGTTGCCCGGGTCCAATGTGCTATACAAATAATCTTACTTAAAACTACAAGATAATAAATATTGAATATGGTATTGTATAGGTACCAATGTTTTCATAGATTAATGATTAACAAAAAGTTAAATAACGAAAACATTATGGGATTTTTGGGGGTGTAAAATAGTAGTGTTAACTTTGTTTATGTTTTTTCAAATGTAAATATAAATAAATATATAATTTATATATAAAAGGCAAAGCGCGAATTAAAATGTATTGTATTACTGGAGTCAAGATTAAGTGAAATG
>MKEJ01094864.1:0-11267 GCA_001753735.1 Embelia ribes
TTGGGAGATATGGTTGAAATACAGATTATGTGTCGTAAAAATCTGATAAAGCAGTTTTTTGAAATTTCAAGCCGCGGTTTGACCTCTCTGCACTTTGAAATAAATTTTGGGCCAAACATAAAAGTCGTAAATTCATGAAATATCTTTCCAACGCTATATTAAGAGCTCTATTCAGATTTACAGTTTGAAAGATATTAATTTATTACCGAGACGACGTTGCGGCTATGACTTAAAGCTATCCAAACTTAAAAATCCACTGAGACCAAATCTCGACTCTGCTATTTCACACAATTATCCACACTACTTTTGGTCACTAATACTCTCGTCTCCAAGTCTCGTTAACAACTACAATGTTCACACGAGACTCAAACATAATCATGAACACTACAAATACAATATCACGCCAAATAAATACATATTAATAATATTATATCGGACTATATAATATTATTAAAATGCAAATATTTCACCCGAAAATTCGGGACGTTACAGTTGCCCTAGAGGTTCCAACACCTCTGCCGAGAAAAATCTATAGTTAAATTCAAAGGAGAAAATAACCAAAATGTTAAAAATAGCATATTGTTGCAAGAGATTTATATTTTAAGTCGTTTCCAACTAGAAAAAGGAGACAATTTTCAAGGCAAATTTTGATCTTACAACAGAAAAATCTTTTGTTTCTTTACTCACATAAATGATAATATGAAACCCCTGCAGAAGTTTCTTTGAGATCAAAAGAATGAATGGAGGTAGGCTTAATGAGGAATCTGAAAATTTCACTTTGGCAACTTTGGCGAATGGAGGTAAGCTTAATGAGGAATCTGAAATTTTCACTTTGGCAACTTTGGCAATGATTGAAATTTCTACCTTCAAAATCTAAAAATTGATTCTTTCCAAAACCGATAATTTTTCAAATCAAACTACTTAGTAGAACTTGTCGAAATGATATGAACCAATGTTGTCTGGGTGGCGGTTCGTTATTTTACACGATATAGGTACAGGAACGCAGTATGCGAGTACTATCGGTATGCGAGCTGTTGGCAACTACTTCTGTTGATTACTTCTTGAAGCCTGATGATATATATAATTCTATTATATGTATCTCTTCATGTAATCCAGAAGTACTATTTTCTATAAGTGTCATTTCTATGGATTGTCCATTTTTCCAGCATATGTTAATTAGGTAGAAAAAATTTTATTCACTTTTGAATTGAATGATTTCAATTTTAAGTATATACTACAATCATATCTGTAACCCAGAGGACAAGGCAACACTCAAAGTTGTTACCCAAGCAGTTCTTATAACCAGGCTCATTTGGGTATTTTTTGGCATGGATGCTGATACAACTAAATTACATAAAAGATTATCTTTGATAAGATTGCTAACACACCTAAATAACACTCTCCATATTAGCTATCTACCATAAAGCCACTTTTACATACTTACATAACCTTGCCATAAGTTTGAATTGAAAATTTCCAAAGCCGTAGGAACAAATCTAAAACTTCGCAAAGCTGTAAGGGTAAATCTAAATTTTTTTACAAATTTAGGTGCCTATCTATAATTATATCAAACTTCAGGGGTTGATCTAGAATTATACCAAATTTCGTTGATACGCTAATGGCTAAAACTTCAAGCTTCAATTGAAAATAACCCAAAATTCTAATCCTTGGCAGGCTACAGCACCCTTTCCTCATCTTTCAAGCGGAACCCTTTTTTTTTCAATTTCCTCCCAATTCTACTATCAGAAAACCAAAATAAATATTAAAACAACCAAATTGATTTACATTAACTACTTCTAGAGATCTACTCTGATTAGGACTTTTTTCAAATTGGATTTAATTCGATGTTAGGCACTGATACCAAATTGATGCGGAACAGCATTGGCAAAGACAATACCAAAATGATAGTTTGATTATTTTTAATCTTATGTTTTAACCGAAAACGAACAAAGAAACCTTTGGATTCAACATATCCAACACCTGATACAAAGAAATGCAATACTCTTTAATAAATTCCAATAACTCAACTCTAACGAAAATAATCCTAATGGGCCTAAATCAAATGAGCCTACCACCATTAGTAAAATAATTAAAACAAATAACCTAAACAATATTCGCTACCTTAATTAAATAAAACAACAGTTGAAATAAAAGAATATAATATAACTACCAATCTGCATCAATGTCCCACTTAAAAGCTGAGCAGCAAAACATAATCCAATTTTTAAATAAATAAGCTGAAAATATGAAATTTAAAAACTTAAACCAACCAAGCCTTTGTTTAGTAAATCAGTTATAATCATCAGATCTAATGTCACCATTTTTGGCTCAAAACAAAATCTTAAAGCAACAAAATCCCTTGATGGACAGTGATTGGTTCTGTAGAGACAATTGTCAAAACACTTTCAATTGTGATTTTACTTCTTGCTTGTGTCTGTATCTCATATCCCTTCTGGCAAGTTTTGTCTTTGGCAGAATCATAGTGTGGGGAAAATTCGGAGCAATGAGGAAAAAGCAAAATAGGAACAAAGCATGATGCAACTAGTTCAAGTCAAATCACACAATACCAAATTATTATATATAATACTGTAGATATATCATCTGATGATGATTTTAATTCCATGGCAAAGTTCACTTTGGTGTAAGCTTGTTTAGTGCAAGTATTTTCAGTACATTCACAACACTACAAAATATAGTTGCCTTAGACAAAAAACATAGGCTAGCCAAAGGGACTGTATTGTTGCAACACACTAGAATTTGATGGGTTGATGTACACGTCAAGGATGGGTCACACAAAATTATGGCACTCCGTACCCAACTTAAATTTGGACTTGGGGGCTTGTTATGAAGCGGCTTGCCTTGAGATCTAATAGGCAGCCACTGCCAATACGTCTGTCACATGAAACGTTACTAATGCCAATACATCCCTAGCGCTCCACCAAGTCATCGAACAGTCACACGAGTCACTAATGTGTTGGCAATGCAGTGAGCATTACATCTTAATCCTACAAATTTCATGTAATGATATTGATGTTTTCATGCCACATATTTGTTTTTGCACCAATAAAATAATTCTTAAGACCAATCCAAGATTCTTGAAAGTGAAGTACTATATTATTTCCAGTCAATGAAGACAAAATTAAATAAGCCAGCACAAAGAAAAAAATAAACCAACATAATGATAGCAGGTGTATGATAGGTAACAATGGATAGTGACCTCAGTGTAGATATACATAAATATGCATTCAGGCGTCCCCTTAGAGCAGCCATTGTCTAGCACTATCATGAACGGTATCATTGCCAATTTAGGATTTCAGAAGCAAAGTCCCTAATAGAGGGAAAAGTCCTGCACTCAATCAAATGCCAAAGGAAAAAAAAATGTTAAAAATATTGAAAGTTGGGCATTGCTAAGTTGATTATTTTGTCAAATAATCTGTAAGTTAGTTCAACTTCAACTATAGTTAGGTTTGTCCACCATCAGTTCTAGGTTCCAGCTGAAGATAAAAATTAATTATATAATTAAGTTGTTCGAATAAGTAAATTCACCATAGAAACTGAAAAATTTATAATTTCTTGAGCACCGGCCAACTAGTATGGACCAAAAGCTGAACTCTTTCAAAGTATGATAAACAAGAATCCAAACATCATCTGCAAGAGTGATGTTCAATTCATGGTTGAAACAATGTAATGTTTTCTTCTCGAGGAATTTCATACTATGGATGCATGAAAGAATTGCAAGGTTTTCAATTCAATTTGTAGCCTTGGCCAAAACTTTAAACCTCACACTGTATATAAAATTAATCAGACCCTCCCCAAGCCCCACAATATGGAAGCCTTGTATTTTGAGTTGTCTATCCATACATATAATCAATATAATCAGTAGAAAGTTCCACCAACTCATATTGGGCATAGGTAATATGGGTCAATGCTACAATGTTTAGAGGTCATATCCCAATCAACATTCTTATTTGTGAATATCAGCTTTTCAAAAGCTGCATTCAAACCAATGGTTCACGCACTCTTGTAATTTAGAACATTATAATCATGCCCCCCTTTCCCCATTGTTCTAGAATATATGGAATGATGAGGCTCAAGGATAGGAAATATTTGTCTGGTCATAGGACCCATTGTGAAATGGGCCTTGGGAACAAATCCAAGTGGACAGAAATCAAATAACCAAAAATTCTAAAATTTGAAAGAAGAAAAATAAAAACAAGATCTTAAAGCACCCTTAAATCTAGGGAAAATCAATTTTCTATGTCATGCTACTCTTAATATTAGAAATTCAAATTCGAAAACTGTGAGGGGAAAGGCTAAAATTCTTACATTGTGTTATTACTGCAGCTTCTTTTTTTCATTTCTTTTCTGTTCTTTTCTTTTTCCTTCAGTTCAAGTCCCATGATTGTTTCCTTGCCAAGCCCTACAGCTAAACAATAAAGCCATCATCTACCTCACTTATTATTACACTTTCTTGAATCTTAGAAGACAATTTTCGCTTGTTAATATAACAAATAGCTTGTCCCAGACAAATCTATTCTCATCCGTAGCTCAAACAAAGGCGGTAATATTACTAAATGCATGTACTATAATCTTGAACTTCGCAAGAAGACAAAATTTGCTATGCACGGCGAGAGCTCCAAAAAGATTTGCTGCAAAGTTATCCCTATTTTACATTTTGATAAGCTTGAAGGAATCATCCAATTACTATGGCATAAGTTTCCTAGGACTTAACACCGAGTTAAGGACAGACTTATCAGTTTGCTAAAGGGGGCTACAACTACCCCGTAATTTTTTAGTATCGAAATTTTTAGTGTATTTTTTTTTTCCCTATAATTTTAAAGTTACATTTTCTATATAAAACTTTTTTTAGTAGTTTCCGCCACCTCCACAAATTCATCTTAGGTTCGCCACTGCCTAGTTCCCTGGTATTGAGCCCTTGGCTAGCCCTGTAATTAGAGAGATGTAGAGAACGGATGAATTTGTAATTTGTTATGCATATTGGACTTAGGGAGCACTATAGCCCAATCAAGAGTCTAAAATTCAACTTTTCCCCCCAAGGCCCTAGTGGGTTCTCTTAATCGACCCAATTATATTTTTATCAATTCACAAGATAAGACTTGCTCCAACTAAACCAAAATATTTAGGATCCCACCTAATCACCCTTTTTCTTTTTCATTCAAAGATCAACCCTTTGGCCTCTGTTTGATAGGTTGGTTCTTCTATATTTAAGTTTGTTACTGTGGAGTTTGTTGGCTTCAGTTTCTTCCACATTCGTTAATTTTGGTGTGAATAATCCGTCCTTTTTGGTTGGCAATGGTCTATAGGGTCTTGTAACTAAAGCAAGTAACATTGGCCTCGTGATTTCTGAAAACAAAAATATGATCTCTAATTGAACACTATCCAAGTAATTGAGATAAACAGAGGAAAAATAAAGAAGCTAATGAAATGTAAGGCAAGTACATAAAGAGGTGAAAATTTCATGTAATGTTTACCTTTGAAAGTTGTATCCAAAAACATTTCTGATGCACTCTGCACTCCGAATAGAAGCCTATGCGGGCAAGTATTGGAAACAAACGAATCTATGTGCAAGCTTATTATATTCACATTTGCAGGAAATAAGTGGAATATAACATAGCTACAGTCACACCCCCTAGCCCCTCTTATGCCCATAACGGCTACTCCAAGAAAATTTCCTTCAAAATCAATAGAGAAGAAGAGAATGATTTAGCGAGACAAATCACATGGATGCAAAATTGAAGGTGTTGGATTGCACTTATATCTATACATAGCAGCAGCAATCTAATTCTAACTGCTAGCGCATGTGTGCACATACTTTAAAATAATCCCATCTCCTCGTAGTTCGGGTCTACATCATTCAGATATTTACTCTATCCATTGGAAGAATGTAAGATTTCCAAACTCTTTCAGTACAAACTCACACATGAAGCTGTGCCTTTGGCATTTCAAGTCGTTGAAGCATGTGTATATTAATGTTTGCACTAACACATTAAAAGACTCCATCAATTGTTACTAAGCAAATTCCAGCTTCAACAAAATTCACACATCACTTCACTCTCAACCAACTCAGTAGCTTCCTTCGCCTTCTCCTGATTCCAAAATCCATTCACCATGGCCCTCCACCTGTCCTCATCCGGGACACATCCATCAACCACCATTTCGTTAAAAATGCAATTAGCTTTATGCAAATCCCCTTTCTTACAATAACAATTAATAAGAGAACTAAAGGATTTCGCCTCCACTGAAATTCCCCTACTTCGCATGCTTAAATACAATCGAAAAGCTCGATCTGATTCATTTTCATTCAAAAGGCCTTGTATCACCAAATTGTGAATTCTGACATGAATGCTCCATGTTAATCGATTGGGTGAGATACCCACGAGAATCATCTCATCAAGGAAGTTAGCAGCTTCTTGGAACTTATAAGCATCACATAAACAACTTATGACCTTTGAGTACAACCCAGCATCGGGTTTCAAGCCCTGAAGCTTCATTCGATCAAGAATCTCCACAGCCTCTCGAATTTTGCCTTCTTTACAAAGTCCATTAAGTAAAGTGCTATAAGTAATTACATTGGGCTTATGGCGCTTACTAACCATTATTTTCAATAAATCCATGGCTTGGGAGCAATGTCCGCTCTTACAGAGTCCATCCATGAGAGATGTGTAGGTGAACACATTAGGCTCGATAGCTTTGCCCTTCATCTCTTCCAGCAAACGCATGGCCTCATCCAAATTGTTAGCCTGGCATAAACCGTGTATCAACGATGTGTATGTAACTACGGTCGGCGAACAACCTTTCACATCCATTTCTTTGAACAAATCTTTTGCTTCATTGACTTTCCCGTATCTGCAAAACCCGTTAATCAAAGTACCATAAGTGTACGAATCTGGAATACACCCACGATTAGGCATCTCGTTGAAAATGCGAAGAGCAGCATCCATGGTCCCACTGCTCTTGCAAAGGGCCTTGATCAGAACATTAAGAGAGCCGACGCTTGGTGGAATACCCGCTTCTCTCATATATTTATAAAATCTCAAAGCCATTTTCAACTGGTTTTCACCCACCAGAATAGCAAAGATCGTAATATACGATTTCTCAGTCGGTTCGCATTCATATTCCTTTATCTTTTGGAAAATCCTAATCGCCTCGAGGGGTTTGTGGACCCGACCATAGCCTCTACAGATAGAAAGAAATATACTTTCTGAGATCATACAATTTTCTTCTTTCATCCGGTCCAATAAATCTTCAGCTGCTTTAAATTGATTGGCGGATACTAATTTCGAAACCATAAGCCCAAACGTGCTCTCATCATGCCTGAAGCCATTAGTGTACTCAGCAGTAGCAGAATCGAAAACGACCGTAGCCTTTTTCAAGTCTTTTTCTGCTTTGATCAGCTGCTCAACAAGGGACGATGTGATTTGATTCGGCCATCTCATACTCAACTTGGTTCCCATCACTAAAATGTTTACTGATCAAATAAATGAGCTGCCAAACCAAAAATTCATAAATATTATATCCGTTTGGGAACACATTAAAAGTTAGGTAATTTGTAAGTATTACTAGAAAATTCTACTGGCAAGCATCTAAAAAACTCATCTAAATTCAAAAAACCAACACAATCAAATAAAATAACTGCTATGTTTTACTCAGCTATTTTATCGAACAATTGGTGGGTATCAAATTTCAACTTTGTAATAAACGAGTAGCAGTCTAGAAGTGAACAAAAAGGCAAAAATTTCCAGAAATTTGAAAATGCAAAACAATCTAGGCTAGTATTAATTCAAGAACCTTTCACAAATCAAACGTAATTCAGCTAATATGAACAATGGAGCGGAATTTATCGCACAAAGGAATGTATATGTATGTGTGTATATATATATGTGTGTGTGTGTGTATATAAATATAATTAAGGAAGAAAATAGAAAGGGTGAAAATTTTGAGCAAATTGAGAAGCTACCTGATAGAGAAATGAATTGCTTCTCTTTATTGGAGAATTGGAGTGGACGACAGCGGAGTCGATGACGGAGGAATCGCGGTTGGATCGGCGGCGGCGGTGGCGGCCGGAGGAGAAGAGCCTTTGCCAAATTAGAGGTGAGAGAGTCAATTTCTAAAATTCATTTCTACTGATAAAAAATATTAATATATAAAAAATATATGTATTATATTAATATATTTATTTTATTTTGAGTCAAAAAATGTTTTTTTAGAATAGTAGAAAGAGTTAACATACCATTTTTTGAAACTTTTATAAGAAAGAATAGTGATGTGGAAAATTTATAGGTTTAATAGTTTTCGCAAGAAAATTTATTTTTTAATAAAAAAAATTATGGATAATAAATATTTCTATTGAAAAATCTATTATAGTATTTCTAAAAAATTAAAAATTTTAAATTATTATTATTATTATTATATAATTATTATAGTAATTTTTAATAAAATTTTTGTAAAAATTGAAGCAAGTGACTTTTAAAAGATGAATTTGAAATATAAAAAATAAATATATGAAAAATAAAATATAGAAATTAAATGAGACAGGTGTGAATGCCCTTATATTTGTGAGGTTTATATATGGTCCTATAAAAAATATTTTTTTAGAATAGTAGAAAGAGTTAACATACCATTTTTTGAAACTTTTATAAGAAAGAATAGTGATGTGGAAAATTTATAGGTTTAATAGTTTTCGTGAGAAAATTTATTTTTTAATGAAAAAATTATGGATAATAAATATTTCTATTGAAAAATCTATTATAGTATTTCTAAAAAATTAAAAATTTTAAAATATAAAAATACTGATATAACACATTTTTTAAGTTTCAATTTCTCATTTGAGAAATGAATAAAGAGAAAGGATAATTTTAAAAGACGGTGGCAATGCTCCAAGAGCATTCACACATAAATTTCTAATTCTATTTCTTCTCTTTAATTTTTCAAATGAGAAATTGAGTAGAAAATTTTCAACTATTTTTTTATTTACAATTTTTTTTTAGAAATACTACAATAGCTGTTTCTATTGAAAAAATTATTATTCAGGACTTCTTTATTAAAAAATTAATTTTTTTTTTTGCACAAAAATAACAAAATATTAATATATTGAAAAAATATTTTTAAATAATCTATTTTTTTATTAATATTTTTTATGCATAAAAATATTTTCTTTAAATATAATGTGAAATATTTATATTTTGTGTGAAAAATTAGTTAAATGAGAATGAAATTTATAAATAAAATGAAAAGTGTTGTTGAGAATACTCCAAGCCTATTTTGTTTTCAGAAAAACGTAACAAAGACCGTAGAAGCCGAGTCCAGACCCAATTGCACTGACAGAGAATTCAAGTTAACCCAGACCCAATAAATATATAAATAAATAAATAAATATAAAAGAAAATAAAAGAGCGTAGGAATAGAGTCCAATCCTCACTATTGGAAGATCTATATCTATATTGCATTTCTTTTTGGGGAATTGGAAATTGCATTTATAGACGAAGGGAAGTATAAATGTCACTAAATGCTCAATGACTTTTTTTATATTGATCCAAATATAAAAACATCCACTTCTCGAAATTATTTTTTTAAATATTAAAATCCAAAAATTAGGAAAGTAATATCATATCATAAAAACCTTTAAAATCTCAATAAATTATGATGTACTTAATGGAACAAAATAAAATATCACGTCGGATCGTTTACATTAATTTTTTAACGTCACTCATTCTTATTTAATGGCATTTGCTCGTTCAACATCGTAATACGCATGTCCATTTATAATATTTATATACATATAGTTAAAAATCTAACTCTACATTTTTTGTTTACTCCCACTGCGATACTTTCGCATTTTCTATCTGGTATACTCACTTATCTACTTCTTATATATCTAAACCATCTTAAACAACTCTCTCTTCATCTTATATTCAATTGGTGTCACTCACAACCTAATCCGAATATCTTCATTTCTAATCTTATATTTTTTAATATTCTTGCTCGTTTACCTCAATATATACATCTCTACTATCTTTATTTGGTGTTCATTTTAT
Organism: Embelia ribes; assembly: GCA_001753735.1. NCBI lineage: Eukaryota > Viridiplantae > Streptophyta > Magnoliopsida > Ericales > Primulaceae > Embelia > Embelia ribes. Next base: position 10,056 of record MKEJ01094864.1, read on the forward strand.
TTATTAATAATCCAACACTCACTTTTATATAAAATAAAACAGTCGTATTGCGGTCTTATTAATTTTTATTTTTAATTGTAGAGGTATATTATGGTCAACAAACTACGGATGCATTTCTCAACTTTATCCATCCTACTTGGCCTATGTGATTCACATATTTTTGTATCTCACTATTGCTTTAGAAAATTGACCATAAATATCGAAAATGAACAACATTTGGTAACACATCCCTAACTAAATTAACCACAATCGGGTGTTGTCCCCTGAAACAACACTCTATATATTCATTTTTTATCTACCGAGCTTAAAACTAGGAGATTCTAAATCATGTCTCTATAATTCTAGTTTATTATTTATGTCATCTCTAGTCTCGTCAATCAAAATTATATCACCAACAAATAGTATGCACAATGGCACTCTTGTTTAGATGTGTTTTGTCAGCTCATCAATTACTATTAAAAACAAAAAATGGCTTAGTACTGAGCTTTTATGCAACCAGATTGTAATATGAAAGTTGGACGACAAGTTCCCACATATTTTGATATTGGTAATTGCACCCTCATACATATACTTTATAGTATTTTTATATTTAAGGACAACCAATTTATTTGTCAAGGCCCACCAAAGTATATATCTCGTAACTCTATCACATGCCTTTCTTCTATACCCTATACTTCTCCATTAGTTGTCCCGGTAAATGAATTGTCTTTGTAGTCGATTTCTCAAATATAAATCCAAATTGATTTTCCAAAATAATTGTATTTTGTTTTAACCCAAACTCAATAACTTTCCCTGATAGTTTTATAGTATGACTAATGAGTTCAATTCCATAATAATTTGAACAATTTTACATATCATCATTACTCTTATATAAAGTTACTAAAGTACTATTTCTCAATTCATAGTATATTTTCCTGTTGCATAAGATTTTGTTCAATAGGGTTGTTAACCATTTTATTCCTATATCACCTAAAACTTTTCAGAATTCAACAGGGATGCCATCTAGTTCAATTGCTTTGTTTTTCTTTATTTTTTGAAAAGCTTCTTTAACACCACACTCTCTAATTCTTCGTATAAAGTTGTAGTTAACTTCATCAAATGAAATAGTAATATTACTTAGGTTACTCGACTGATCACCATTAAAAAGTTTGTCAAAATAACATTTCCATCGTTTTTTGACTTCTCTATCTTTTACCAAAACTTTATCATTCT
>MKEJ01094874.1:0-20079 GCA_001753735.1 Embelia ribes
GCTCAAAATGGAGAGGAAATGTACAAACAATATGAATCAAATATGCAATTAATTATGCAACAGTTGAGTCTTAGTGGGGAATGTATCCCGAGCAGAATCTAATCGGAGATCTGAAGCTCTAATAGAGGTATAACAATCACCCAGGTCACCCTCTGGACACCCACAAACCCCACTTGAAGTGCACTCTTCCACCCCACCACCACCGCCAATGCCTCCTGTAGTCCTTCCTATACCACCATCGCCACCAAATAAAAATCTAGCTCGAAATCCCATACCTCAATTTATCTATCAACACACTAATCCCTCATATCAACCACAACAGTATTACCCTTGCTCATCTTAGCCTATCCATTCTAATACTTTACCCCAATCCTTACTCCATTGCTCTAACTATACTCAACCAAACCTCACTCAACCACCATTCAACCTGTATTTACCTTGAGTAAGCCCAAACTATCAACAACCACAAAGTTCAACCCCACTTTTTCAGCCTTCCCAACCCCCAATAAGCCAGCAACAATTACATCAAACCTTTAATCCTTTGAGGTCAGGAGTAGTGGGAAGCCTTGGTGAACCTGCCAATATACACATCAGAACTATTAAATTGGAATTTCCTATATTCCAGGGTGAGAGGGTGGAAGAGTGGTTGTACAAGGTGCAACAATTTTTCTGTCATTATCAAATACCAAAAACACAAAAATCATCCATTGTGGCCATGCACTTGGAAGGGAAGGCATTGGTATAGTTTCAAGATATGCTATACTTAGGGGGAGTAAACACTTGGGAACAATTTGTGTTAGATTTATAGGCCAGCTTTAGCACAAGTTTGTTCACTAATCTGATGGGAGTATTAATAAATTTGAAACAAACTCATTCTGTAGATGAGTATAAAAGTTTATTTGAGGAAGTTGTGAACAGGATAAGGGGTTTAACATAAGCATTTAAACTAAGTTTCTTCCTGAATGGGTTGAAGGACAAGATCAGAGCTGCAGTTAAAATGCTACACCCTAATATTGTTATCAATGCATATGCATTAGCTAAGTTACAAGAGGAGAAGAGAACCTAGTTGTCACCAGAAGATCTTTGTACAAAAGTCAGTCCCGGAACCAGTTTATAATGAAGCCACGGAATCCCAACTGGCCTTCCAAGCCTGTTCCTGTGCAAGAGTCTCCTAATATTCCCATCAAAAGATTAACTCCTGTTGAGGCAAAAGAAAGAAGAAAAAAGAGCTTTTGTTATAATTGTGATGAAAGTTGGCATAAAGGCCACGTGTGTAAAAACCCCAAACTGTTCCTATTAGAATCAGTTTTGGACAAAGAAGAGGAAGAAAAAGAAGAGGAAGAAGGAGACAATGAAGGAGAAGGGGATGGACTAACCTCCGACTAAGCCATTAACCCAAAGATTACTTGCCAGGCTTTGACTGGAAGCTCCAGTATATCTTCTTTGAAGTTGGAGGGATCCATCCAAGGGCATAAAATCTTCCTATTAGTTGACACAGGGAGCACTCACAATTTTTTGGATATCACTTTGGTAGCTAAACTTCAAATTAAGCCTAAAAGTTGGGGTCCCTTGCAGGTAAACGTAGCCAATGGGGACTACCTTACAAGTCATGGTAGTTGTGTCCCTCTTCCTATTGAGGTACATGGGAGAATGTTCCATATTGTGTTCTTACTCCTACCTCTAATTGGGTATGATGCCGTTTTGGGGATACAATGGTTAAAACAATTGGGTCCCATTTTGTGTGATTTTCAAAATTTGACTGTAGAATTGGAGGTGGAAGAAAGGAAGGTGTGCCTACAAGAGAGTCTTGAAAGGGGGAGAAAGCCTACAGTGTGTGACTTTGGGTATCTTTTACAATTGTCCTTATCTTAACACAATCAATCTAGTGAATTGTAACTAGAAATCAAAAGGTATTGAGAGCTAATGTTGGGGTATTTGAGGAGCCATAAGGGTTGCCACCACATAGAAACCATGAGCACCATATCTTGCTCCAATAGGGGACTAACCCAATATCTGTCCGGCCTTACAGATACCCCTACAGTAAAAAAAATGAGATTGAAAAGTTAGTAGAAAAATTGTTGAAGTTGGGATTTATCATACATAGCCGGTCACCATTTTCATTACCAGTTTTATCAGTAAAAAAAGTAGATGGAACAGGGAGCCTATGTGTAGATTATAGAGCTCTAAATAAGTCAACAGTAAAGGACAAATACCCCATACCTGTAGTTGATGAATTGCTTGATGAGTTGGTTGGGGCTTAGGTATTCAGCAACTTGGATTTGAGGTTTGGTTATTACCAGATTAGAATGGCAGAAAGGGACATCTCTAAGACAGTTTTCAGAACACACCAAGGGCATTATGAGTTTCTAGTAATGCCCTTTGGTCTCACCAATTCCCCTGCAACATTTCAACGTTTAATGAATAAGATATTCAAACCATATCAGAGGAAGTTTATACTGGGGTTTTTTGATGATATCTTAGTTTATAGCCCTGATTTGTTATCCTATATTAAACATTTAGAATTAACTCGGAAAATATTTCTTTAGAATAAATTATATGCCAAGGAAAGGAAGTGCTAGTTTGGGATGCAGGAAGTGGATTACTTGGGGCACTTAATATCAGGGCAAGGTGTAAAGGCTAACCCTAAAAAAAATCAGGATATGACATCATGGCCAATTCCTAAAACTATTAAAGGGTTAAGGGGCTTTTTGGGTCTTACTGGGTATTACAGACAATTCATACAAGGTTATGGGGGTATAACAAGACCCTTAACTGAATTCTTGAGAAAAATTCTTTTCATTGGAGTCCTGAAGCTACTACATCCTTTGAAGCACTTAAGAAAGTAGTAACTATACCTCATGTGATAGCTCTACCTGATTTCAATAAAGTTTTTATTATTGAATGTGATGCTTCTAGGTTAGGGGTAGGGGCAGTTCTGATGTAGGAAGGAAGACCAATTGCCTATTTCAGCCAAGGATTGAAAGGAAAGAGTCTATATCTATCAACTTATGAGAAGGAGTTATATATATTAATACAGGTTGTGAAGAAGTGGAGATCCTATTTATTTGGGCAAGAGTTTGTAGTGAGAACAGACCATCAAAGCTTGAAGTTTTTTTGGAGCAGAAAGTGGGAACTCAAACACAACAGAAATGGATAACTAAATTACTGGGAAATTACTTCAAAATTGTGTTCAAACAAGGGGTCAATAATAAGGTGGATGATGCATTATCGCAGTTAGATGAAGAGCTAAAAGATAAAGAGGTCACAATATGTGAGTTACAAGTAGTGGAACTAGTGCCTAACTTATTTAAAGAAATTAAAGAAGTAGGAAAAGGGGATGCAAGTTACATGATATTTATGAATTCTCTATTACGAGACCCAAAATATTTATCTGGTTATTAGCTACAAGAAGGTATCCTCCTTTGGAAAGAAAGGGTTGTGTTGCCAAGGGATAATGTCCTTAGAAATAGGGTGTTGTCTCACATCCATGATGATCCTTCATCTGGTCATGGATGAGTGCAAAAAACTCTCCAGAGGGTTTATAATATTTTGGCTTGGAATGAAAAGAGATATCATAGAGTATGTTAGTTTTTGTTCCATTTGCCAAGTTAACAAGTTTGAACAAACTAATCATGCTGGGCTATTACAGCCACTTACTATTCCCCCATAAATTTGGTCTCATTTATCTATGGACTTTATTGAAGGTTTACCTAATTCCCAAGGCCAATACTATTATTTAGGTAGTAGTGGATCGACTCTCTAAGTACGCACACTTTATTGCCTTAAAACATCCCTATAATATATAGACAGTGACACTCAAATTCATGAAAAATGTATATAAATTGCATGGGTTACCTCAGTCAATTGTATCAGATAGAGATCCACTTTTTACTAGCAACTTCTGGGCTTAGTTATTCAATCTAATGGGATCTAAGTTGAGTTATAGCATTGCTTACCATCCTCAGACCGATGGTCAAATAGAGATTGTGAATAAAATTTTGGAAACTTATTTAAGGTGCTTCACAACAAACAAGCTTAAATGTTGGGAACATCAGTTATATATGGCAGAGTGGTGTTACAACATTTCGTATAAATCAACTATTAAAATGGCTCCTTACACCTCTATTTATGGAAGAGATCCACCCAAACTAAGCCAATATCAGTCGTATAAATCTACCCCAGTTGTTTTGGTTAATTGGGCACAAGAGGGGAAGGAGTTAGCTCATTATCTAAAATTTCAGTTTTTATTAGCACAGTGTCGAATGCAAATGTATGCTAATAAAGGAAGAAAAGATAGAACATTTGAAGTAGGAGATTAGGTTTATTTAAAATTACAACCTTACAAACAACAATATACAGTTCGAAGAAAAATTTTGAAACTTGCACAAATTTTTTTTGGTTTATATCAAGTTATCAAGAAAGTCGGATCTCAGGCTTATTCATTACAGTTGCCAGCAGAAAGTTCCATACATAATACTTTCCATGTTTCACAATTAAAACCAAAGCTGAAATGAAGGATGTATTATTGAGTTGTTTGCCACAAATAAATAGTAAAGATGAGATTTTACCGGTTCCCCTTACGATTCTCCAGTCTAGCAAAGTGGTGAAAAAAGGTAGAAGAAGAACAGAGGTATTGGTGCCGTGGGAAGGACAGGATAAGGCTGACGCAACTTAGGAAAGTTTGTATAACCTTTAGCAGAAATATTTTCATCTTAAGGACAAGCGGATTCTTCAACGAGAAGGGAGTTGTGATGTGCCGCCTTGTAACCTTGGTGAATCTAGTGAGGGGGCCGATCTTAGGGTTCCCAGTGTGTGCTCACAAAAACAATAAACCAAAGCTATGTCAAAAGAAGAACAAGATGAAGAAAATAATGAATCTCAAATTGAAAATAATCCTATGATTACTTATAAGAGAAGATCTTTGAAACTACGTTGCAGTAGCGGCGTGGAGAAGAAGGGGAATAGCCTTGCTGGAGACGAAGGAGATAGACAGATTAGAACTCTGTGTTTTAGTGAGAAAGAATGCTTGAATGGAATGGTGCTTAACAACTCAGAGAAAGGTTGAAGTCAAATGTTTCGAAAAGGGGGAAACAATGGTGGCCTTCAGATCTTAGCTCATCAAGGCTCAGAAGGTGATAGTTGTCCTAATTGTGGTTCGTCTGCTTTGGTTAGGTTGAACTGGGGTAAATTAAACCAACAGCAGCAGAAAAATCAAGCACAGTGGAGGGAAAATATGGCCGAGAAAGTGACACGTGGCCAAAGGGAAGGGAAAGCACATGTGACTGGGAGGGTATAAGGGTAATTGACACAACACCTAGTCACAATCCAACCAAGCCCTAACAGAATCACTTAAGGGTGGCACCATACAATCTTAGCCATTGATTTCCTTCAGCAATTAATGATCAGAAAAAGGCCACGTCATCATAGAGCCTCGAATGAGATGTTGGCACCTGTCCAAGGAGAATAATATAAATATGATTTTTAATTTAGAATGGAGATTATGAAAAATATCACTGAGTTGTAATCTTTTTTCATTTTTAACTTTCCTTAATTTTACATTCGTCTTGTAATTTTTGTTAATGAATCAAATCAAAATAATTTTCCAAAAAAATTATTTGAGTTGTTGAATTGAATTTGTGTGAGAAGTGTGATTGTGGCTGTAAAATCTACCTAAAGTGTTACAGTTCCGCTTGAACAATGCCGATCATCGAAAACATATAATTGCTTGAGTTTCAGTTGCCAACAAGCTGGCTGTCTCAATGTTGCCATTGATCTTTCTTTTCCCCCCCGTTATACGCTGCGTTTCCACTAGTTGGCATTGTCTGTGGATGTGACTGAATAATTTGTGAATTTTAGGTTGGCTTTAGCTATTTTCCTAATAAACGTTTCTAGTCTGGGAAACATACATGTTACAGGAATCACGTTTAACGAGCTGGTTGCTGAAACACTGTTTAGAAAGTTGGCATTGAAATGTTTAGTTTTGGAATCCCATGGATTTTGTTGAAAATGTCATGCCCTTTTGCTTATTTCTAGTCAAAGCTATGAAGTTAATTTTGGATACGTATTTAGGGAAAGTATTTGTAATTGTATAAGATTGATGGCAAAAATGCCCGTCAAATGATGAGTTTGGATCATAATGTAGGTTTTAACACTATTTTTTGCAGGGATATCTATGCTGGTCAAAATTAGCTATTTTTAAATGCTAAGTTTTTGGATTTAGGTAGTGTTTTCCTTGCTTAGTAGTTCATATCCCCCCCCCAATACCGGTTTTTGAATTATGTTCTTGTTATGTTAATAGTGATATACATTTTCAAACTTGTTTTATGTAATTGCATTTGATGGAATATGTTTATATTCATATTGTTTCTATTCTTAGTCTGCATTTAGTTCCGCGGCCTATATTTTGTCATCACATTAAAAATTGAATCTAAGCCACTGGACTTTATACAACAGTTTGAGTGAGATCCCTGATCTGGAACAATTAAACAATCTCGCCCCTTCAACGAAATTAAATTTCATTAATGTGTAATGTGTTATTGTGGCGGATGTTATTGGAATGTAAATTAGTGACACATTATCATGATTAATGAATAAAGTTGTGATTTTGGGCAACCTAGAGAGTATAATTGTTAGGAATTAGTTTAGAACTCCACAGTTATTCTCTTGAGCTTTCTTCTAGACCTCACTATTTTTCTTAAATAATCCACTTACTAAAATTGAAATTTACAATATTTAATAAACTTATGTTTATCAACCATCTTTAACCTTTATGATACGTCTACTGATTAAACTTTTCTATGGCTTTGTTTCTTTTGACTGCAATCCAAATTCATAATAAACCAAGAGACATAAAAGGGGATTTTTTTATCTGTTAGGACAGGTGGGGCCTAATATTACATCACTGGTCCACCTATCCCCAAAATTACTGATATGGTGCATCTAATATAATTCGCCAAAAGAGATGACAAATTGTCATATGATAAACAATTTAAAACAAATTCATCAAAGTTTATAATAAATTAATATTTTAATAAAGATACTCTGAATAGTAGATTTGTATGTGGAGGATAATGTGTCATATGTGCTTCGACCAATTCGTATCTTGGATTCGAAGAAGCAAACATTGCGAATTTACTAACATTTTAATAGAGAATGTGAATAGTAAATTCCTAAGATAGTGTAACATTTCCCCAAAGATATGGAGAATAGAAACCAAAAAAAAAATAGAAACATTGATGTAAATGTGAATGCTTTTAGTATAATACAAATCATCCACCATAAGTCATTTTGAACCTACAACGCCAACGGTTGAAGAAACGGCAGCACAAATAGCAAATAAATATGTTTAAAATCACGAATAAAACTTTAAAAGTGACTAAAATTATCCCCATTTGTATCACAACATGTTAAAGTTATCCGTTACAAGCTTAAACAATTATATACGACTAGCCACCCGTAGCACACACAATGCATGTGCAATACACATTATGGTTTTACGGTATTGACGAGAATAATTATTGAGCATCATGTATAAGTCGATAAATTTAATTTTGTACATTTTTATTTCGAAGAGAAATATAAATAGAAGAAAATCCACTAATATATAAAGAATTAAAGAGAAATGTATATAAGATGTAAATTGTGAGTTTTTAAAGGGCAATTTTGGCACACAGAAAATGGACCCAGCTTCATTGTTTTTTAAGCCTCTTCCGCTATATATATAAGAAAGATTACACAGGCAATTCCTTTCGGCTTTAAAAGTAAGCTCCACTAATATGATCTTTATAATTATAAATTAAATTCTCAAATAGCAAATAAATATTAATCGAGGTACACGTGATTTGACATAATTTTTAACAATGTTAATCTACCCTCTAAGATATGAAGTAATTGAAATAAATATAACCGTTAGATCGAAGTGGATCTAAGTTAGACTATCCATACCAAAAACGGTGTTAAAACACGTGTCATTGTATCCGCCCGGATGACTATAATTACATGTGTATGTATATATAGATATATATTGTGTAGGCTTACTTCAACGGTGGGATTTCCACGGCTATCGAATATCTGTCTAGCTTTAACGGCCTTGATCGTAGTCCCCATTCTCACTTCGGTTCAATCTCACCGCTGCTTTGCTCTTACTTTTTTGGTAATAAAAAAGAGGAGTGGTTTCGCTGTGGTATTTATACTCAAGCGAAGGGTTCACCGTGACCGTCGGATGAAAACGACGTTGACGGATGCGATCGTATTTCTTGGGCAACACGGGAGTTCGGGCTTGGAAAGTCCTCTTACGCGGGCCTATTGGGCTTTTTCTTGCCGTCTAGAAAAAAGGAATATTCGGCTTCGGTGCGGTGGATACCTGCGCACCCTGGTTTGGGAAAATAGGCTCTCTTTTCAAATTGATTTTAAACGAATAAGTACAATTTTAGTATTTATTAAAAAATATTTTAAAATTTACTTTGGATAATTAGTACTAACCGAAATAGCGCACATGTTATGCGCGCGCAACTTAAAATTTAATTTGAAAATTTATCGAATATTTTAGATGGTACCTTATATATTCTTATTGCAATTTTGTTCTCTACTGCCATTGATTGGAGAGACTTTCCCATCGAGAGAGAGAGTGAGCGAAAGAGACATTGAAGAGGATGAGAGAAGATTGCATATTGTTTGTCCCAATTTCAATTAACGAATGAGAAAGAAAGTGATATGCTTATTGACCCAAATTTTTCGCAAAAGTGGGTTAGAGTAAAAGAACTATTTTGCCCTCTTTTCAAATCTTAGGAGTTAATTTGTTAGGTAATAGTTATTATTTAGAGGGCAATAGTATCCAATAAAAATGTGATGAATTATTTTATACCTATTGGTTGTTGAACAATCATTGATTTTATGCATTTGATTGTTGGAAGGTTATTGGTTGACGAATATATCAATTGGTTGTTTAGTAACTATTTATTTTATGCATTGTTTGTTGGAAGGTTGTTGATTGATGGAAATGCATTGGGCATGAGTCATGTCATTTTTGTATTATAATTATGTGTATTTGTAAGCTTATAAAAACACCCCAAAAAGAGATAAAACATTTGAATTTGTGTTTGTGAGAGTTGTGAGGTAACTTCCACTTTGAGAAATTGTAAGTGAAAGTAACTTCTTCTTTATAGACGCAGACACAATTGGTTAAACCAAGTAAAAAATTGAAGTTTTTATTTTGCTTACTTTGATTTTTTGTACCCAACAACATAGTCAAAACTTCAAACCAGTTTTGGAGCATCCGCCTTTATATATAAAAGATGATAAAAAAAAACATATTAAAAAAAAAGATGATAGGAAAAGTATAAGTAACTTTTAAAAGACAAAAGTATGTACATATCGGAAATAATAATTGAGGTTATTTTAATAATTAATTATAAAAAAAACAGAAGTAGCTTTTAAAAGTAATTACTCAGCTACTTCCAAAAATTTTCTAAAAAAAACAATTGATTTAATGTTTTACAAACACCACTAGCTACAATTTCTATGGAAAAAAACTTAAAACAGCTAAGAAACAGCAACCTTAAATTGGGTGGTATGCTCATTGGTTTTTACTTTTCTTTTTGTTTTTTAATAATTTAAATTATTACTACTAGTCTTTATGATATATATTTGAAAACAATTTACCTGCATATAAGCATTTGGTAGATTTTGGTACTTGAATTTTTACTCTATTGATTTAGAAGATCTTTAATGATAGCACATGCCATATTTAGTGTGAGTCATTACAATGTCCCTATGATACTATAATTTTGCTCGTAACAAAACAAATAAGATGTCGCAAAATAGTTATATCATTTTATATTTGCATAGCTACTGTCGTGTTGGTCTAGAAATACTTCCAATATTATTTGTAGAAAATTTAATTTTCGTTATTTTTTCTTATAAATAAATATTCACGCAATGATAGGAAGTAAGTAACAAAATTATTACGTATACTTGAAATAATCATTTCTTTTCGAACTCTCTCATTGAATGCGACATCAACTTTTGTTCACATTTTCAATTTTAGCTTCCCTTGGAGGAAAAAAACCAGAAATGAATTAGGTGAAAATTTGCATTGATTTTAGATAAATTTGGAAGAAAATTAGAGATTGCTTATACTTATTAATTTTCCTTTTATGCCCATCTGGCTATTTATTTATTAGTGACCACATTCGGAGCTTGTGGGAGTAATTTACTTTAAAATAGGAAGAAACAGTTCACAAACTGAGTTCGGAACTTTTTGAAATCAATTCGTGTAAAAATTGCGCCCGATCAATCTGCTTGACTTGTTCTGTTCTAAAAATTAACGAGAATAAACCAAGTTTGTGCATGTTAGTAAAAAAAAAAAAAAAAAAGATACGATGAGTATTCTTAGTTTTTGTTCGGCTGTTTGTAACTTGAGATTAACTTCGACTCAAGCCAAATCCAAAAAAAAAATGTGTTTGATTAATCCTATCTGGTCCAAGCACTTAGAGAAAAGTTGATTTTAAATGTAGTTTTTAGTAAAAAGCAGCCGGACACCTATTTATTAGGATATCAAATTAAATTTTTAGTAAAAATATAAAATAAAAATTCCGAACGCATATTTACTATGACCTCATTCGTATAACTATTATTAGTCAAGTTTGGAAGATTATAAGAAAATTTAAAGAGATCAATTCTTAGACTATCTACTACATAGAGGATTTATTTTATGGCAATAATGGATTGTGATAACTAGCTTAGCTAGTACAAAAACTAATGTTCGATTACCAAGCACTGCAACACTGAATTAATTCGTGCCATACTCGCAGGAAAAGCTCGAACAACCTTAAATTGTCTTTATTTCCTTGAGGTATAAATGGACTTCTAAAAGATTCTAAAAAATGTTATACGCCTTGCGATAAATTGAACAAAACCATGACCAATTAGCGCTAGTAGCAAATGATATTCTCTAGTACCTAAAGAATGAATGCTTAATTAGTAATAGGAAAAAAAATATATTATGTATGTCGCGTTGATACATTGGGTTGGAAACTCATGCGATGAGTAAACACGCAATTGGCTTTCGTGCAACGTCAAATTTGGGTATCGACTTGAGCTTAATTAGATATAGTTGCTCGAGTTCAAGTCAGTCAAGTCTATGTATTCATATAAAACAGCGATGTTGTATTATCTAGTGATGAAGTCACAATCTATGTATTGGGCATGTCTGGCAATGCTTCAAAAAGTAAACTTTTTTTGCTTTATAGATAGTACTTAAAATTATAATTGTTTATTTTGTAGGTATGTGAAAAATATACTTTTTTTGAAGTAAAAATATGAAAATTATACTCCTGTAGTCACATAAAACAACAATATATTGACCTCGCTTGGTTACATCTTATAATAAGAGAAGTTTACTTTTAAAGTGGAGGTGAAATAATAGGACACAGTGTGTTTGTAATTGTTGCAGAGTGTTTTCGGCCATAGGATTTGGATGAGTTTGATCCAAGGGCTGCGAAAAAAATCCAAAATAATTCAAAAAGAAAACAAAAAAATAAAAATATTAAGTTTTTAATTAAAAAAGAAGATAAGGCACACACACAAAAAAAAAAATATACACACAGAAAAAAGACAGACAAGGAGAGATGAATTACACTATGAAATCCAATTCTTTAATAATTATAGAATGTCTTGATTATTTTGCCAGAGGAGAATGAGAAAGTATGTATTACAATATCAAATCCAACTCTTTAATAATTATAGAATATGTTATCTTTATTTTTATATATTTTTTAATAATTTTGGATTTATTTTTTTTTTCGCAACACTATCAAATCCATCCAAATCTTGTGGCACAAAAACAGTCTGAAGAAGCTATAGACATATTGCATCAGTAGCTACTAGTTGTCCGAAAAAATATACTTTTCATTAATACGTATGAGCATATTGTAAGTGTATTTCTTATAACATAGAAAAATCATATTTTTTTTTTTATATATGGAGTAGTAAAAAGTAATTGGTGTTACTGTAAAATTAGAGAAAAGTGCTCTTTATGAAAAAAATAATAAAAATGATACTTTTAGAAAAGTATGTTTATAATACTTCTAAATATATAAAAGAATATTTTTAGTGATACAAACAAGTATTAATTTTTACTTTTAACCAAAAAACACCAAAAGTATACTTTTCGTGATATAACCAAACAAGCTTACGAGGAGTGGGCTCTGACTTTAAACATTTAGAGTCAAAGTATGAGCAATAATATGAGTAACAGAAACATAATTTTATAATAAAAAAATTATAAGGATATTTATGTAAAATATTTTATTTCCATGATTTATATTTTGCCTTCGATTAAGGTAAAAAATTTATAGTGTTAGACACCCCTCTCCCTGTGAACTCATAATCCACAAGAATCAATTAAAGCAAAACATATCCTTAGGCTCTTCTTACTTCTTAGGGTTTATTGGATTCTAGCTAAATTAAAATTTAAAATTATTTTTTGGGACAAAGAAACAAAAAAAACTAGCTATCCAAAGATGCCAAAGCTTAAAAGTGAGTACTAAACAAGCCCTTAGTTTGGCAACATTTCGTTTCAGAAATATTGGTTTTTATTTTTTTTTTCCAAATAAAATGACTATTCTTTACATTTCAACTTATTCATTTTCAATTACTAATAGGATTGCATAAAGGGTAAGGCACACGATACAATACACAAGAATAGACAATTTCATTTTGAAATTTCGTGCTTGTGTCATTTTTGTGAACAATGCCAAAAGTAAGCCTAATTATTATTCGGTCCAAAAAACTAAAAGCAAAGGTAAATTCAAATAAAATAGAGGGTCCCCTCATAACATAAAATAGAAAAGATATTCATGAGATTGAATATATTGAAAATAACTTCAGTCCATTCAGAAAATCTTTAAAAAAAAAAATAAATTCATTTTTATTTTGAAAAAGGAAAAAGAAATTAATTAGGTATTAATGGTAACTTTGTAATTTTGCCAGTTTACGTTACAAGTCTTGTGATCCGCTCATCTTTTCCATTTATTAATAAGGGATAATTACACCAATGGTACCCATAGGTTGAAGCAAATGTATATTTAATTCTTGAGTTTTAATTGTAATACAAATAGTCTCATATTTTGAATATATGACACAATTGGTTACATTAAGGAGCTAAAGTGATTCTAAATGATGAAAAACAAATCCCACTATCCATTTGCAGTTCATTTAGGTACAAAATGTGTTTTTTAAAGATAACTCATGTTTTAATTGTCTCTAAAATTTTGCATGTAAAACCGTGGCAAACCAAGAATTTTTAGCTTGAGGGTCTAGTTAAATTTTTTGTGTTTTAATTTTAAATGAAATTTAGAAGGGTTATCACTTATATATTTCATTTAGATTTGGCTTTAGGATACATTTTAACAATATTTAGATTTTCAAAATGTATCCTGAAGGAATTTAAGAGTCAAATGGTTGGTACTTCCCTATCTCCTTTCAGTCCACCAATGATGTGAGGATTCTTTTTTAATATTACAAAAGGGATCAAATATATCACCTTTTTATGGCCAATTCCGTCTACTTTCTAAACATTAAGAACTATTATCGTTTCAATTGAAACTATGAGTACTAAATAGAAGTTCATTAAACTATAGGATCCATTTATGTAATTCACCCAATTAAGAAAAACAGATATTTTTCTCCGCATTTGAAATTCAAAATCCCCAAATCGCATTTACTAAAACCCCGACCAACGGTCGAATTCGTAATCGCCTTCTACTCTCTCTCTCTCTCTCTTTCTCTCTCTCTCTCTCTATAATCAAGCCTATTCTAATCAGGTTACTTTTCTCAATAATCTCAGATTCGTTTTTTATTTCTCAATTTTTAGTTTAGTTACTCCAATTTTTTTTGTCTTTTATCTCGTTTTGTTTCGATTGAGCTGGAAATTTATTAATTGCTAATGGATTTTATTTTTATTTTGAAGCTTTTTCTAGGAGGATCTGGCGTTAGGGTTTATGGGAACAAAAAACCTAAGCAGCTTTGGATTTGAATTTGAAACCCTAGAGGCAGGAGATTTATGCATCAATATTAGGTTAATCTAGATTTATTTTTTTTAAATTGTTCTTTCTAGATTTAATGCTTTTTGGAAGAGGGTGTTGAGTTTAAGGAAAAGGCTAAATTGGGGGGAAAAAATAAAGTTGAACCTGATACTGAAACCCTAAGGGGCATGGGATTTATGAGGCAATATTGATGTTAATATTAATGTGTTTTGAAATTGTAATGGAATTTTCTTGGATAGGAAACTTTTTGGAGGAGGGTCTAGCATTTAAGGGAAAATGTGAAATTGGAAAAATATAAAATACTGATAGCTTTGATTTGAATTTAAAACTGCTAGGGCGTGGAATTTAAGCATTAATATATGTGTTAATATGGATATTTTTTATTTTGAATGCAATTTTCTTTAAATATAAAGCTTTCTGTAGGAAGATCGCTTTGAATTTTGAATTTAAACCATAAGGGACAGGGAATTTATTTTTCAACTTAGAGTTTCAAATTATGATGTAATTTTCTTTTGTTAGAGATATTTTTGGAGGAGGGTCTGAAATTTAAGGGAAAAGTAAGAAATTGGATAGAAAATCTAAGGGCTTTAAAATTTGAAGTTAGAACTCTGGGGCATTTAGAACTCAGGATATTAAACTTCTTAGTTTAGAAAGTTATTTGAATTCTTTTTAGTGAGTTATATGAATGCTTTTTAGTGAGATTTTTGGAGGAGGGACTGGAATTTAAGGGAAAAGTACGAAATTGGAAAGAAAATCTAGGGGCTTTAAATTTTGAAGTTTGAACTCTGGGGTATTTATGAAGTTAACTATTTGAACTCTGGGGCATTTATAAAGTTAACTATTAGATATTGAACTTCTTAGTTGAGGAAGTTATTTGAATTTTTTTAACTTTTCCACAAGCCGAAATAGAGGAAGAGAAATCTGAGTGAAATTAATATTTGGGGTTTATGTCAATAATAACATGATATTCAATTTCAGTTTTATCCACATCTCGTAAGATTAGCATTTATTCATTTTGTTATTGTATTCCTATAAAGCATAGGAGCACGTATCTTTATACTTGTAAGCTTAGTCTCCAGAGAAAAGTTTTATTTACTGTTTCAGCAATCAGTTATATATTTTGCGCATATAGCGGAAAATGGGTTATAATAATTTGTTGTTTATCTTTACTGGTAGTGAATAACTGCTGCAATAATATGTCAAAAGGCCAGAACGATCCACTTTTGCAAGTGGAAACAACATGCGGATCACTTCTTTATGAATTACAGGTATTTCAGGGACCTCTTACTTTCAGATTTTAATAACTTTTTGAAATTTTGTATGGTCAAAGCTTGACATTGCATCTTATTACATTTTTGGGACCAGATTATTTGGGATGAAGTTGGGGAAACTGAAACTGATAGGGATAAAATGTTACTCGAGCTTGAACGAGAATGTTTAGAAGTATACAGAAGGAAGGTTGATCAGGCTAACAGATGTAGAGCTCAGCTACGACAAGCAATTGCTGACTCTGAAGCTGAGCTTGCAGCTATCTGTTCTTCAATGGGGGAGAGACCCGTACATATTCGCCAGGTTAGTGATATTAAATTTGATTTGAGTGGAGTTGACAGTAAAAGGACCTGAGGAAAGCATTTGTTTAAACTTGAAAGGTGTTGGTATGTAGTTTAGTGTTGGATACAATACTTGTAAACCATTAATTTTCACTGTTAATATTGGGCAGTGAGTACTTTATGTGGAAAAGTCAATACAATTTTCACTTGCATTGCCATAATCTTGGAACCTAAAATAGCAGTAAAAAAATTTGGAAGCCTGCATATTATTGTACTTGTTTGTCAATTTTAGTCTGATCAAACCCCTGGAAGTTTGAAAGAGGAGCTCAAAGCTATTCTTCCGCAAATAGAGGAGATGAGAAAGCGAAAATGTGAACGAAGGAATCAATTTATTGAAGTTCTGGAGCAAATTCAGAAGATATCAAATGAGATTCATTGCTCTTCTGAGAATTCGCGGACCAGTACAGTTGTGGATGAGAGTGACTTATCTTTAAGGAAACTCGAAGAATTGCACAGGGAACTTGATTCACTTCAAAAAGAAAAGGTCAATCTTTTATCGTTTGTTTCTTTTGAATAAATTTTGGCCAGTATTATAAGCTCAAACTGCTATAGTTAAAAGTATCATCTTACTTCTATTTATTTCCATTCAGAGTGATCGGCTGAAGCATGTGTTGAAACTCCTCAGCACATTGTATTCTCTTTGCTCGGTGCTTGGTTTAGATTTCAAGCATACTGTTAATGAGATTCACCCAAGTTTGAATGACAATTCGGAAGAAACTAAGAACATTAGCAATGATACCATTGAAAGGTTGACAACTGTGATAAAACAGTCGCTGGAGCTCAAACTACAAAGGATGCAACGGGTAAATGACGGTCTAAACAAGTTAGTTTCCTACAGTTTCTGTTTGATTTCTTGATACACTTAACCTGTAATTCTTTGGCAGCTTCAAGATCTTGCAACTTCCATGTTGGAGCTCTGGAACTTGATGGACACACCTATAGAAGAACAACAGATGTTTCAGCATGTTACTTGTAAAATAGCTGCTTCAGAACACGAGATAACGGAGGCTGGCATGCTTTCTTCAGAGTTTATCAATGATGTAAGTCCTGATATTGTTGAATATAATTTGTCCGAGTTCCTTTGGCTTTTACAGTAGTTCGTGTCTCTGTAAATTAATAGATTCACCCAGTAGACCTGGGTTTGAGATTTCTTTGTTTACTAAATGACTCGTGAGCTTGTACTGTTGTTAGCATGTGAAACAAAGGAGTCAAGTTTGAGCATGGTGAACCTTTGATTGTATGAGATAAAAAGTATGTTAAAACACAATGCTCTAGATCTGGCTTGGTTTTTTTTATACCAATCTGTGTACATACAGATAGATCTTGTATATGTGTTCCTTTTCCTGTATATCTTTACCTTTTGTTTCCCTTTTTATTTTATTTAATTTTTTTTTTGTTTTTTTGGAGAACTAATGGGGTAGTATATCTTATTATGCAGGTTGAATTAGAAGTTTCTCGCCTGGATGAGCTGAAGGCTAGTAAAATGAAGGAGCTTGTTCTCAAGAAGAGGACAGAACTCGAGGAGATTTGTTGGAAGACGCATTTGGTTCTAGAATCAGATATGGCAGTGGATAGAGCTGTTGAAGCAATAGAGTCTGGTAGTTAGTGTAACCTCTACGCAAGTGAAGGCTAATATTAATATAATACTAATAGAATCATAATGATGTTTTTCAACTTTGTGTATTTCTTTTATTGGGTACAGGAGCTGTGGAACCTGCGTATGTCCTTGAACAAATTGAGTTGCAAATTGCCAAAGTGAAAGAGGAAGCTTTTAGTAGAAAGGAAATTCTTGAGAAGGTTGAAAAGTGGCTTGGTGCATGTGAAGAAGAAAGCTGGCTAGAGGAGTACAACAGGGTTGAGTGTTCTATCTGTTCTTATTTTTTCTGTATATATATATATTTTTAATTTAATACACATGTACCTTGTGTAATCTGTTATTCATTATTTTTTTAGGATGAGAACAGATACAATGCAGGAAGAGGCGCTCATCTTATACTAAAGCGTGCTGAGAAAGCTCGTATTCTGGTGAATAAACTTCCAGGTTTACTTCTTTACATATGGTGACATTTTGTATTTACAAGCTTGTTTTTCAGCTGGCGTTTCATTCTGTACCTATATTTCTTTATTGGTTTGTAAACTGTGTTGGGACAGGCATGGTGGAAGCATTAGCTTCAAGGACCACAGCTTGGGAAGAAGAAATGGGTATTCAGTTCTTTTATGATGGTGTAAGTGTTTGAAAGTTCTCTAGGAGTTTAAGGTTTTAACAAGTTGCTTAACCCAAGTGCTCACCTATCAAATTAATCGTGTTATACACATATGCTCTCACTTCTTTTCGTATAATTGCTATAACTACCAACAGATATATTGTCTGCAATCTAAGACTTCATAAATTTCCAAAAACCTCAAAATAAGTACTAGCATGGCAAGATAAGGGAGCGTTTTCACCTTTATAAGCTGGAACTTACTGAAATCCAAGTTTTCACTTCTCTAGATTTTTATGTTGACTAGTTTGAATGAAGTCAGTTTTCCTTTGTACTTGTCCAGATTCGGCTTCTTTCTATGCTTGAAGAGTATAGTATTTTGAGGCAGGAGAAAGAGTTGGAGCGCAAGAGGCAGCGAGTATATTTTTTTTACTCATGCTTAGTATTTAATAAATTGGTATTTCCTGTTTGATTCGAGTGTAAATTAACGGGTATATATATTTGACTATGCCTATTGCAGGACCAGAAGAAACTTCAGGGCCAATTAATTGCTGAACAAGAGGCCCGGTTTGGTTCGAAGCCAAGCCCAATGAAGCTCCAGAATGGGAAAAAGGGTCCTAGATTGTCAACTGGTGGAGCACCAAGCAACAGAAGACTCTCTGTTGGGGGAACAATGCTACAAACGCCTAAACCTGATCATTCTATTCACTCCATCAAAGCCACTCCAAACACACGTCAAGTAAAGAAGATGAATCGTCTGCACACAGATGAGCAGTTAGTTCACCCCCGAAATGATGCATTTTCAGCTCTACCAGCTGGTTCGTACAGTACAACCCATTATTTTCATCTTTTGGGGGTTAACTTGCACCTTGTTTTTTTTCAATAAGAAAGGGCAAGACAGATCTGAGCAAGGTTGCGAAAATGGGAATTTACTCGGAATATTATCTGATTATCCTGATGAAGTAAAATCTGAAAAAGTTTCATTTAGGAACAAGGTGACAATTAATCAAGTTGCTTAACATCACAATGTAACTTCAGATAATTACTTCTAGAACAATGACAAGTGTCCAAAAGTGTTTTTTCTTATATTCATTATGCCTTCTAATCTTAGTTATTTATTGGTATAAGTGTGAAGAGAACCAGTGAATCATGTAATGCTTCTGTTTTCCATTCCAAACACTCAAGTTTTTGTTCACTCCATTATCCTTCTGGATTAGATATATGTGTATCTTCATCTGACAATCGAGTTCTTGGAATGCAGTAATTGCTCGAGAAGTGGAGTCTCCAATAAAGAGGAAACCCTTTTCGCCTATCTCTACTACTGAATCATCCAAGTCAAATTTGGCAAACTTGATGGAAGATTTGAACCGCAAGCCGAATGATCAAGTATTAAAGAAGACCCTTCAAACCAACACCCAATTGACTACTCCAACAAAGACGATATTTGCAAATCAAGAAGAGAATAGGACCCCCAAAATAATGCCCGCTACAGTGCCCTCTACACCCTCCACAGTGTCGGTCCCAATGCAGACAGCTGTGACCCCAGCTCCTCCTCATCCGATACCTCACATTGCAAAACCGCTTCCAGAAATTGCCGAGGAGATAGAGTACTCATTCGAAGAATGGAGAGCAGGTTTTGTGGTTCCGAAAACGCAGTTGAAAACAGTTCTGCAAGCGTGATCTGTTTAGTACTCAGATGAACTCGAATTTTTTTTTCGTGATTCTGTTTCCGTTTCCGTTTTCCGGATTTGTGGTTGATAAGCCAATCTTTATTGGCTTCTTGAATTTGTACATAGTCTACGAGCACCGGCCGTGGACTTGAGATGTTGTCATTGCTCTATTTCTGATCAAGTGGCCTTTTTCACAAATTTCAAGTTGATTTTTCTTTCCTTGGTGACTGCACTTGTGGTTAAGGGTGTTTGCGGCTCGATTTGGATCGGTTTTGAGGCAAAAAGCTATCCAATTCATAGATAAAAAGAGCATGCGGTTCAATTCGGTTTAGATGGCGTTCTTAAAAAATTCAATTCGGTTTAGATGGCGTTCTTAAAAAAATCCGATCCGATCCGATCCGATCCGAGTAAGTGCGGCTTGGATTGGTTCGGTTATTCGGTTTTGGTCTACGCATCATTACATATTTTTAAATGCAATTTGAGAGTAGGTAAGTTTTGGATGAAACAAAATAGAATCTAATTTTTTTTTTAAAAAAAAAAAAAAAAAAAAAAA
>MKEJ01094880.1:0-16157 GCA_001753735.1 Embelia ribes
TATCAACAAAAATAGATCTTTTGTTTAAAACTTCAATTTAATTTATCAGCCCATTATTTAGATTAGCAACGAAGAGAGAAAAAAGTAGAGAAAGAGAGCAGGAGAGGAGAAATGGAGAAGAAATAGAAAAAATATTATTTTTGCAAAGATTATTGGGGTCAAAGGCATTTTAGACTTTTCACAACCCAAAAAGGTCATTTTTGCAAAAATGATTAGATTTTGATTATTTTTACAATTACACCACTTATTGAGGTCATTTCATCAAATTTCTCTTTCCTTGTCTTGCCTTAATATTTAACAATTTCAAGAGCTGCAGAAGCAACTCAGATTGCGATTAGGCCACATACATGCTGCATGTTTTGAATTTGTCATGATGAAGTTCATATGCTTCTTTGCTTACTCTCCCACCTTATTGATTGGTAACTTATCATCCTACGTGTCGCACTAGCGCCTAACTTAACACGCCCATCACAAGCCATCGCATCACGACTAGCCGCATCACAACGTGACATGTCATCAAATCTTGTGATATACCATGTTATGTAATAGGCAAAGCTCGTGCAGCAATGTTTGATCGATCTACTTATAAACACATGAGAACTCTAGGAAGGCAAGATTGTGCCAGCAATATTTGCCAATTCCACATTAGAATAATAACATGTTGCACACGCCCAATGGAAAGTTGAGCTCGGAACTGAAACGGGCAAAAAATGTTCTTATATGCATATATTTAGAGGATTGTTGCACAACACAATTGGACGAAGTTCACAGCCTTTGTGTGCGTGTTTTATGCAAATCATGTTCATCTTTGCTGGTATGATTATAGCAAGAGATACTTTATCCCTCATCAACTTCACAAAACAAAACAGAACAGAACAAAGAAGTTAGTTTTCTTTTCAAAGACTATATACAGACTCGTATATGAAATTTCCAAAATAGAGGCTATCTCACGCAATAAGTTAGAATGAACGCCTAAACGCATATGACACACTCGCAAGCCATGAATGACTTTGATCGATCTTTCAATCGCGATGGACACAACTAACATAATCTTTTAGTACATTGACCAGTCAAACCTGTCGACTTATTTGACCTACATTTGCTAGCCTCCTAATTACTCAAAGGGTGGTGAAAACAGTTAGAATGGGAGGTTGGAGCACTTTTTGAACTAAATTTAGAAAGGTGTCCCACTTGTCCCAACCCACCAAAATCTTGCCATATCAGCCACGTCATCAACAACTTAAATGTGGAAAATTTTGATCTAACTCAATTGAATACATATCAAACACCCCATGCCAAGACATGTGAGCATGCCTACCAAGATCCCTCCAACCCTTCCTGCCATTGCCCACGTGGCATCATGTGAGTGGGTCCCATCTCACCATTACAATCCTTACCCATCGATTTGAGAAGAAAATTCGAACTTCTCATACATTATGTGAACAAAAATTTGAGTCAAGACAGCATTGATTCATGGAGGATCAGAGAAAAGATCAGTTTTTATGAGACATAAACCTAGTTAGTAGTTAGGGAAAATTCTATTGATTGGTAATCCGTTTCCGATATGAAAACTATTCGGTTCAAATATTCGTTCTGAAATCCTGATATCAAAAAGCTTCTTTAGAGGGCTTACAGTTCCGGTTCTATTTCACTCCCTAATGTGCAAGGTTTCACCCTTCGGTCACTTTATTACTTCACTATCCGTCACTTAGGAAAAATTAGCGTTGCAAGTTGGTACTTAATGATTCACGGATTTAAAAAAAAAATTGTAATATATTTATTTTAAGCACTTTTAGTAATATTCTAAATTGTAGTGGCATTATAAAAAAGAACTTAATTTTAATACATCGACGACGATGTAAGAATTTTTATATACCAACAGAAACGGATTTGGATGAATGACACATGTGCATTTGTGGTGGTCATCCAATACTGATGGTGTATAAAATCTCTACACAGACAGTGCATAGAAATTAAATTAAACTCCATAAAAAATACCAAACCTTGTTTATTATTATTTTTGTTAGTTTTCAAGCAGTGAAAGGAGCGAGCAGCAAACAATTGCTTGTTAAAGAATGAGCTAGCGGCTCCTATGTACTGGGTTGGTTAAGGGAACACACTAGAGCCGTAGCGAAAGCATGTCAACAAAACCTATTTCTCGATTCACTAGAAGCCCACAGAGGTTTCAGAATCTCAAATAAAAATATATATGTAAAAAGCAGGTAAGGTTTTATTACATCTCCACCTAATCCTTAATGGCAACAATATTTTATGAATTCATCATAAAGTCCACATCATTTTGCTCATACAGGTGCAAAGAGTAACATTTTCTTTACCCATATCCAAAAGCTCAAAACGGATGGCTTCATATAAGTCAAGCTACAAAACCTCACAACCCATCATAATTGACTATAGAGTAGTAATAAACTTTTGTAGCAATTAATGAATTTAATAGGGAGGCCATAAGCTCAACCCCTCATTGTTTGTGCCTTCAACTTACACTTTAATATGGGAAATAAATAGATCATGTGAACTCTAGAAAAGACTTGACAATGTTGCTAAGCTACTCATAAAGCACCTAGCGATGTAGCTTGTGAAAGACGTAATAAGTTCATCTTGGAGTAAGAAAAGAGTTTCAACTAACTATTTCAAGCGTATGCATCGCACAAATGACCATTTGCTTAGAGGTTGTTTCTAGAACCGAACCTACCATGTTTGGTCCCATTTTTCCGGCCCCCCAGCTAAACTGATCAAGGTCACCTACGGTTGATGTTCTTGACAGGTTCTTGGTCGAACGTGACCAGCCACTTCTAATAGAAGCTAATTGGAGAATTTGAAGGTAATAAAAGATACAAGGTTGCACAAGATGGAAATAATCATGACCATAAACAAATTTACAACTGCTAATATACACGGAAATCCAATACAGTTTATCAGCTGTTTACGTATAAGCAAGAGAGATTATTTTCCCAGCAGAACAGAGAATGAATGACAGACAGAAAAAAAAGAAGGGAAAAGAATAACTAATTAGACAAATAACATACCTAAAAATGTGTTGCCAAAAACTTGATGGGCTCAATCACACTGGCTCCTCACATTTCCGGCACTCATGTTGATTGAGAAGACCTCACTATGCATATCACATACACTTGCACCATGTGGCTTCCGCGATCTCAATCCATCAATGCATCTAAACATCCCATCACTAACAACAGAATTATTGGTCCAGAATCTGATGACGGCAATGCCTGATGAATTATCCTCCCACAAGCTAATAACTTTATGAAGCTATTGGGGTTTTAAACAAATTAATCATACTTCCAATTAGCAAATATGAGTCATTTTTCCAAACCCCAGGGCAGAAACAAAAAAGCTGAGTTGAAGTTTGATGCTATCATCTTTGACCAACCATTCTAACAAAATTTTGCAGCACCTTAAGTAATTTTCTCATGGTTAATAACTTCTTTCTATAATTTATCAGTATAAACTCTATACACCTCGAACAATTTCTTTCAGATGAAGAACATCATCGCGTGGATGAGCTTCTTCGACCTGGACTTCCACCTCATCACCAATCTGGACCCCCAATGAAACACAAGCTGAAGCTTGAAATCCCACCTGCAAGTAGCGTGCAGAACACTGTCTTAAAGAAAGTGTAGATTCTTAAGAAAACGATAACCTTAGGTTTTGTCAAGTGTTCCAGAGGCACAGGTAACAAGGCCATAAACCATTTTAAAAATTGTGCTTAGTTGCTAACAAAAGCCCAAGTCTTGAGAGAGAATTCCACGTTCTTGGCACAATTACATGCCCACTCATTGGTACGCCTTCGAGTGCCAAAATATAACATGAAATGATCATATGGTGACAGGAAGAGTTGAAATTCTTACCTCGACTAATAATATAGCTGCAGTTCTATCTTTGATAAATCTGAGTATCAAACCGCGAAATCTTGTTCGTTTTGAATGCCTTCTCAAGTATTCTAATATCCAATACCGAATACTGCTGTTGCTGACCTTTCGCACAAGTCTAGTGTTCATGTTGACAACTGATGCCATGCTTTCAAGTTGACTGGCTGTAAGAGGTGGAGTGTCACCTCTAAGGAACGCCTTCACCTACATTTACACATACAAATAGATCAAACATTTACTCTTGCTATTCATTAGGGGGGAAATCAATACGTGTCTATTAGCCAATTAACACAAATTAAAAACACTCTGTGAATAGTAACAAGTGCCTTACAGTGCACCACAAGTGGCACCATTTACAACATCAAAGCGCCTTATACTTTTAGGGCTCTATTTTTGAGAAAATGACTCCTAAGCTTGAGATATCATTTGCAATATGAGAGCAATCACTTCACAGAAATTGTGTCAAAGAGTAAATCTGTTCAAAGTCTACCTGACAGACATGCACCAGCAGGGGCACATTGTACATTAGATTATAAAACAAACATTGAAGCACCTTCAACTTTTAGGGCTGTACTTTTAGAAGAAAAGACTGCTAAGCCTGAGATATCATTTTCAATATGAGCGCAATCACTTAATCATGTTACCGAGTAAATCTGCTCAAAGCCTACCTTCCCCTCAGCCAGAATCGATGGGGGACATTACCTAAATGCCCCTTAAAGGAGAAAATAACAAATGATCGTTACCAAAAAGCTTAATACCGTAGAAAATTGTGATTTGCTAATTGCTATGCACCTCTCAAATCCAATAAACTCGTACTGATTGTATTTTTAAACCTTTGAGAAAAGCAGTAGTATGTTCAAGAAGCAATACCAACTCCAGCCAAGAGTGATTAACTTTCTAGCAAAACATCAAGATAGAATTTGTAATTGAAACTATGCTTAAAATCACCTGGTAATGAGCAAGAAGATCCATATATCTCCTGATTGGAGATGTAAACTGAACATAACCGGGAAGTCCCAAAATGCCATGACGTATAGGCTTTCTGAAATCCATCTCAGCTGCACGCATTATTTTCACAATTGCAGAGCTTCTAACCGGTCCTTCAGGCAGATGGGAAAATGCCGACAAGTCAATATTTGATTGGGGTTGCCCTCTAAATGGTAATGGAATGTTATGGAAAGAGCCATAAGTGGCTACAGCTTCTCCGCAGAGTATCATCATCTCAGAGACAAGTCTCATTGCGGGCTCAGCCTGGTTTTCAACATATAGATTGATTGATGGCTCAGGGTCATCAGGATTAGCCACTTTAATTCGCGCTTCTAGAGTGGCTGTATCAATTGCACCCTGTGAACATCATAGAACTGGTATTCATAGAACATCATAGAACTGGTATTCAAACAAGCAACTTCAACAGAAAGTTGAACCACATGAAGAATAACGTTACATTTGGATTGAGAGATTTTGGAAGTAACTGTGATTTGAGTTTGGTTATTAATCTAATGTCCTGTATACGCATGAAATAGTTAAATTTGTGACACCGATATATGTTATGATTTGAATTATTCAATAAGTTTAAATTCCCTAACTTCAAATCATCCATCTTCTTCCCCGAAAACACACAAAAAAAAAGATACATTCAAAGACCAAGTACAAGAAACAAAAGGACACTAAAAACAAAGAGACAAATAATGAAAAGACTAGGTTCAGATTCATCTTATTAACGTCCTCCATGAAACTCCTTCCCTTTTGGTTCCCTCATTCTTCTCTTTTTCTCAAATTCAGCTTACTAATGTCCTCCATGAAACTCCTACCCTTTTTTGTTCCCTCATTCCTCTCTTTTCTCAAATTTAACAGCACTGTTCTCAGAAACCTACAAAACCCCAAACAAGATGCCTTGGGCCAACCAAGACCTACGACTGTGCTTAAATTTTCTGTTTCCTTTTCCTTTCTTTTCAAACAAGTCCACTAACATATGTTCTCACTCATGAAACCGACCAGACTGGTCAAATAAAGCCCTACAGCAAAAATACAATTATCAAACTGAGCACAGGATAATGGTTCTGTGAGTAAGCAAGTTATTAAAATGCTGTTCTGGAAAGCCTACCTGATTGCGGCGCCACTGTGACCGAAGTGTTGCAGCCTCGGAGAGAATTTTCAGTTCAGCCTCCTCTTCTAAGTTCAAGTAGAGCAGCTCAGTTGCACTCTCATATGTCAACATGTAGGTTGGCTTTATAATTGAATTCTCCACATTATATTCTGCAATGCTACACATCCATATGAGCAGTGAGATTTTGGTCACTGCAAAATTCTTCCCCATTTTTCACCAACTGTTTAGTAACTAAATGTTTGAATTATAAAACCGAAAGGTCTAAATGATGAAAATTGTGGCAAGATACTACAGGGATCTTTAGTATGATATCTCGAAGGATTGAACAGTTTTAACTACTAGTAAGGCATCACGTGCAATGCCCATGATAACTAACAATATAAGTTGAATCTTGTTATTGGTTATAAGTGATAATCTCTAGAATGAAAGTGAAGAAAATTCACTTATTAATTCTAAATTACTAAAGTAATTCTACTACATTAAATATGATCATTTGTCATACAAAGCCATGGTTTTCCCAT
Source organism: Embelia ribes (assembly GCA_001753735.1). Classification (NCBI taxonomy): domain Eukaryota; kingdom Viridiplantae; phylum Streptophyta; class Magnoliopsida; order Ericales; family Primulaceae; genus Embelia; species Embelia ribes. The sequence goes on from MKEJ01094880.1 coordinate 6,537, forward strand.
TCAAGTTGTCTTATGTTTTTATTTTCTAACTCTTATTTTTCACTTTCTTTTTGTATAAGTTCGTTCTTTTTGCATTAATCATAACTTTTAAGTATTGAACAATTTCTTCTTTTCAGTACACGTAATCAATGGCATTTTCCTTTTTTTTTTTTTATGTGTTTCCAAAATGAACACCATGCGTAACATAAATTATTTTTTATTTCTAAACCATGGCGATGTGGTGCCAAAATTAATTTCGAAGAACAAACTCGGCTTCATATTATTTTTCATCTCTTTCCAGTACTATTCAAACTGAATTTAAAACAATATATTATCATAAAGATACATTTGTACCTCTCATATTTAGTCGAAATTCATATTAAGCATCTAAGACAATTTAAAACATCAGAAACTCAACATAGACAATTTAAAATTTTAGACCATTAATCAATTTGAAATTGTATGAATGGCCATCACTTATGACACACAAGTAAATAAAACCAAGTAAAAATATCTATTTTTCCTGGGTCAAAATTGATAAATTTGGACTTTTAGCAACATACAAAATTAAAAAGACCTTAATATAAAATCTTTAAATGATATTAAATCAGAGAGCTAAAGAAGCATGGAAAATGCAAAAACATATGAAGCAAAAGAAAACCTTAATGTTTCAATGAACCACCTTGGAATGCCTAAGATAACTGATTACAAAAAGCTGATAAAAATGAGAATTGAGAAATGCAAAAGTATGGATAATCATTAACCTGTAAGATATAAACTAATAAAAAAGCGTAGATGTTAATTTATTTTGGATCGAGGTCATCAATGTACTCATATACCTAATATATTCAGTATATACCATCCATTAAACTGAATAATGAAAACTTCACAACTTTTTCTAGCTACTCTGGGCATGTAAATATATTTTTTCTATACCAGATAACTTCATTAGGACATATGTATTATAGCCCTTTTCCATAACCTACAACATGAAAAATAGTTCAATCAAGTTTTACACATGTCCGTGTCTCTTACACAATTGAAATAGCACTTGCTATTGAAACATCTTGTTTTGTAACTAATAAAATCGCGACAACTTTATAACAAATCCAGTGATTTATAGATTAATTAGGCTGTTCAATTCCTCATCCCACAAAGAAATAATTTATAGATAGTTTTTCAAGTACATAGAAGAAAATAAACAATACCTGCAATTAGAACCACCAACTAAAACAATCCATATATTCATTAGAAACAATGATCAAACAATTGGTTAGAGGCTTCAACTTTCTACACCCTTTAGCATGAAACAACAGCAAATTTAAACAAATTAATTTGTAATTAAATGAAAAAATAATCTAAAAATATGATTATAATAATTAGTTTTAGAACTTATGTACCTCTTGACAATGGATCTTCTTCCATCATATAAGTATATTCTAACTTTTCTCTAGAAGTGCAGAGGGTTATGAATTAGTGAGGTTTGGGTAAAAGGGTGGTCTCATGCCCTTTTGGATTCAGGCAATTTTTTCTTTCTTAATTCGAATCCTTAAACTGGTGTTAGTGGGTAAGTAATTGATGACAAAGGGATGCAAAAATAGTGTCTATTGGTCTTTCAACATGTAATTCCTATTAGAAATTCTTGTAGAAACTTAATGGCCCATTGTACTCTTGTTGAAAAATTACAATAAGATTAAATAGTATTCCCTCCGTCCCATTTTAATAGTCCCATTTCTTTTTTCACAAGAATTAAGAAAGATTAATTAATGTTGTGGAATCCTAAATATTTTTACTCTGTTGCCTACTATATGCCTCATTAATGCTACCCATTTTGTACCTTTCATAATGGAGGGAGTAATTAAATGACTACAATGAATAAGGGCATTTTAGCAAAGTGACTTTTCAACTACTTTTTTAAAATAAAAACTGGACTATATATTGGGATTGACTAAAAAGGAATACAAGACTATTAAAATGGAACGTAGGGAGTAAGTAAATAGAGGAGTATGTATAGGGTACTTTGGGAATGAAAAATAGAGGAAATATATCGGGTGAATACTCTTTTTAGAGTAGGGATAGATATGTAGCGATACAACAGTAAACACATGATAATGAGATTTAATCTATGAAAAAGTGAAAACGCTACCTGCCATCAGAATGCAATACAACAGATATCGTAACAGCCTTGCAGAGCTTTCCTTGTTTCAAGCTCATTCCTTCCATGGCAAGTTTCTCAGGAAACATGGGATAAGTGGCAGTGGGCAAGAAAATAGAAGTCCCTCTTTTCATAGCCTCTCTGTACAGCAGATAATATTTCAAAAACCACCAAAACAGAACAGCCACTATGGATTATCTTTTCATCAGATACAGAAATTACCTATCTACAACACTCCCAGGATGAACCAAGCTAGTTGGATCTGCAACATGTATCCATACTTGGATCCGTCCATCCGCCATCCTTGTTGCACTCAGCGCATCGTCAAGCTACATATCTTGAGAGATTAGAAAATTTGCGTACATATGAATAACAGAAATGAACAAAATTTACGCAAATCATGACATCTAAAGCATCAAGTCTTACAAGACTCAAAAGATTATCTAAAAACAAATTTATTCTTTCCCCTTTTTCCGTACTTGTACTTATTGTATACCTCATCTGCCTCATCAACATCAATTGCATAGACTTTCAGGTGAGTTAGATCGACTCTGCCAACCTGAGAAGAAGAAACATCAAATCAATGTCTGGCCATGAAAGTTCTAAAATTCTATAGAAACCAAGTAAAAATATTAGTATCACAGTTCATTTACAATACTTTTGATTTTCAAGAACAGATGGCAAGCTTACTTCATCAGGGTCAGATGACTGTGATAGAAGCTTTTCAGCCGCTGAAATATTCTTCTCTGAATGTTCAGTACGAATATTGAATTTTATCAGATCAAGATTGACATGTACTGGCAAATATCCAATCTCTATAAGGAGATTTAATGCCGATGCAGATGTCTTTGTTAATCCCATTGCTTTCAACATCTGAAAATAACACCCAACATGATCAATTCCATATAGCTGACGTGAGTGAATCTACGAAGTCCTAATATAAAACAATGACGCTCCATAAATTTTTCTTAAACTATCTATATGTAATTTAAGGAAAATTTATGGAGCATCATTGTTTTATATTAGGACTCCATAGGTTCACTCATGTTTCTTTTCAGAAAAATCAATTATAGGGAGATCAACATTAAATTTCATTGCAAGTTACCATCCCAGCTGTTTTCTTTTGGTCATCAAATTCACACGCATCAATTGCATAAGCTTCAAGGGATTTGATCTTTTGTCGAACTTTCTCCTCAACTTCCCAAGAAGATTTGTGGGGTTTAGCATTTTTAGGCAATGACCTAGCAGATTTAAGTAAATGCACAAACTCCTGCAATTCCTTCTCTGTAGCCTCTTTAGCAAGTTTTCTACGTACAAGTTCTTCCACCTAATTTTTCAACTAGATTAGATCCTAGCACAGAAAATCAAAGAAGATTAAAGCTAGCATGTCTTAATTTTTTTTACTGTTAACGTGTCACTTGAATTTGATTAACTATATGCCATAGCATCATCATACAGTATATCATAGTGGGTAAAGAGGCACTCAAATCGTTAAGTGATTGGAAGCCCCCTTGATCCCATCATATTAATGAAGAGGGAAACGTCCATGAATTTATGCTGCTTCAGCTTTTATTGAAGGATTTAAAAAATTACACTAATCAAAGACTACAGAAAGAGAGTGGCCAGCAAATCTTAGAAAAAACAGTTGCTCACAGACGTTAGAGACTGCTTAAAACAGGAAGTGATTTATTAGGCCAGCGATTAGAGACAGATATTTCAAATAGAGACAGGAGCTTCTTTCTTTTTGTTGTTTGGGGGTGTGACTGACACTGAACCATACTCTATCCAAATTCAGCAATCTATGGTTCATAAAAATTTGAACTAAATTGGACTAATTTGCATCTGCTTCTTTGAAAAAGACAAAATTTCTTATTTCAAATGAAAAACGCGGAATTTTTTATCACTTCCAGTAAACTTCTATGAAGTAAATGCACATCACGCACCTGTGTGGCTGGCCGAGGACCATAAACGGAAGAGGAACCTACTTTTTCCAGTACTGTGAAGTAAATTTCATCTTTGGAAAGCAAAAGATGGGCACAATAGCTTTCAAGAGGCGCCACACTACCAAAAATCATCTGCTAGAATAAGCTGTATTTAATAGAAGAACAATAAGCTATGTTTTGAGACTTCAACGATATACCTCAGCAAACTCCTCGACTGTTAATGACTTATTCTTCTCAAGAAGCTCAAACCAGGCAAATTCTAGCAGTGAGGGATCCTACAATCATATAAAAACTAGGCCGATGTTAAATTCTAATTCAATCACCAAAGAGGGGTAATTTTACAAATCAAAGGGGCCAAACCAAGTTATCTTCAGCTTTCTGAACAAATTCTGAAATTTCTGTGTGGTCAAAATTTTCAGCACCGGGGACAATGAAAGTTATTTGTTGCGGTTTAATGGAACTTGAAACACCATTCTGCATAAAACCAAATAACAAAGAATCATAAGAACTCTGAAACTGTCTGGTTCTTAAGCAGTTAATGATGTAAATAATGAGTGTCAACACCTAGCAACCTATTCAATAAGCGCCATTTAGTTGTTTCTACTAGGACCTGATCAGAGACCATCCAGTTCTTCTTGCCATCAGGTTTTTGAGCAACTGCCAACAACACCCTTTCAGAATCTTTCTTGAATTCCAGCAGAAACCCTTTTTGGAGAACTCGTTTTTCAAGCTTGTCTTCAAGAAGCTCCCCACTGCTTGTTAGTTTCATTCTGTAATGTGATTGGTTAAATAAAACAAGGTTTTACGGACAGGTACAAGCAACGGCTTTTGGAATGGAGGATGCCAAGAAAATAAGGAAAAATGAAGACATTGTACATTAAATTGAAATCCGGAGTTCTGACTCCGTCGAGGGAAATAATCGAACAAATTGTTAATGGAGGAGAATGCATGTTGGAATTGAATATCACCATGAAAAATATATTCTGTAGCAACAACCAGCAAAATCTCTATGAAACATAGAGAGATGGAATGTTCCCCATTCTAATCTGTCCATAGCTGTTATAATGATCCAATTATAAAACAGCCAAATTTGAGTGTCATGGGTGTCAATCAAAAGGCACCATATTTTCATTCAAGATATTCTGTTAATGCGAACTATAATCAAATGTCCTATAAAATCCATGTGGGAACCGGCTTAACATTCACTAGAGGGCTTGTTTGCTAGCAACAAGCTTTTCTGTTAAAAGTTGGACATCATTTAGTTGCCCTAAAAGCTGACACACCTTTTTTAATGTTTTGGCTTAAACAAAGCTGGAAATTTTAAACGGGATGTATCCAACTTTTTCTGTCCAGATAAAAAAGGTGGCCTTTTTGCTTAACGTTACAACCAAACAAACCCTAAAATACAAAACCCAGCGAGAGAAGTCGTATAGTGCAATTTAATTTGAACTACCTTAACATTCCCTAAAACACATTACATTTTACATAATCATCCATACACCTACACACAAGCAATTAAACAGAACCAAAATTTAAAACTCGATACAAATTAGACACATACTTGCTACCAGGGCGAAGCTGCCTACTACTATTCATGCCTCCTATAATTGTTATTATTAAAGTAGATAAGCACTAAATGGGTTGGTAAGTGGCTGAGTGAGTATTATAGTTTTGGTTGATTCAAAATTTAATAGTTTTAATGGAGAGATAGTGAACAGTAAATTTTCTAAATTAGGTAGCATTTCTCATATGATTCTAGAAACATAAAAATAACTGATGTGGCACATTTCTCATTCCAGAAATTAACTGCTGTGAATACTCTTATAATAAAAATTAAGCACGTACTTGCTTCCGGGGCGAAGGCGCCTCCGTCCCCGGAGCCTATCGAGCTCCTCCATGACAGAATCCACAAAGCTGTTGACGGAGAAGCTCCGAACACAGCCACGTAGCCGGAAACTGCTCCGGCCGGGGGAGGAAACACAGCGTATGTGCCCTAATTTGGGGAAATTGCGGCGCCGTGAGAAGATTGATTGCCACCGGAGAGCGGCGGCGAGAGGAGGCGGAGGGGAGGACCGGAATAGGGCACACGTGTTCACTGCTCGGACCGCCATGGTCATCTGTATATCATGTACAGAGAGAGAGAGAGAGAGAGAGAGAGAGAGCGCTTCTGTTATCGGCTTTTTGGCTAATGGAAGCATCGAAACTGTTTCACAGCAGCCTTTTTCATTAATTTTTCATTTCTGTTAGAGAACAGAATTGAATATTATTTAATCTTTCTACAAAACTTCTCTCTACGATTAATATAAATATAAATATAAATTTTTAAAAGTATATCTTGTTTTCTTTTTTTAACAAAAATAATATTTTTAATAAAAAAAAGTGTGAGTAGTAATTTTTTTATTGGAAAAATTTACCATAGCAATTTCTATAATGGAAGTTTTAGAATTGCTCAATTTGTACCAAAATAGATAAATACTAATTATTTCTAAGTGCCAAATGGAGAGATAGAATTGGTTAGTACTTATAATATTTTAATACAAATTGGATGATACTAAAATTCATGAAATTTATAATTGACAGATTGAATTTTACGTATTTCTCTTTTTTCTTTCTAAAGCAACTGAAAGATACGTGTTAACGCTTTATTATTATGTTTTCCATCTCGTGAAAAATGAATTTTATTTCGTATCTTCAAATTTTTCTCAGGAATTTGATTACTTTGACGAAACAATTTCCTACGAAAACTGGAATGAGGTGTTGGAAATTAAAATTTTTAATTTGTAGCCTGGCGAATAACATGGAGGTGGAGGAGAATAGAGTTTGGGTGGCCATTACAAATTTTGGCCCTTTTAATGTCAGTCGTCGATTTTAAATCTAATATTTGAAACTCATTTCAAAATAATATTATTTGAATCAGAGAGGACACATATTCTATCCGATCTAATTGGAAAGAGTAATTTTAAGTTCATCTGCATACTCGTTTGATCAATTATAAGTTTTAATATAGCTTGCGTCGAATATGAAATATTATTTTTGCTACATAATAAATGAATTTGTTTAGTTGCAAATTTTTAAACCTGAAAATACTTTTTTTTTGTCAATGACTTTAATATTTAGTTGAACCTGGCGGTGAAATTTTGTACTCAAATCTCAACTCAATTTATTTTTTTTCTTATTTTTCATTCTTGTTAAATCAATTTACTCTCTACTATAAAATATAACAATATTTTACATATTTTTATTCCTATTTTATCCTCTAATTATTTTTATTTTTTTTTTACCTTCTTGTTAAATCAATCTACTTGCTAATATAAAAGCATAAAAGTATTTTATACATTTTTTATCCTATTTTATCCTGTTATTTATTTTTTTCTTATTTTACGTTAAAGAGAAAAAAGTTGAATGGTGTCCTAGTATAGTTTCTACTATAAATTCATTACAGTATTTTATAAATTATTTTGTTCTTATTCCCCCCTCTTAATGGAATACCTCCTTATCATATTTGAAAAACTGTTCGATCACCCATGTTTTATTCTACTATTCTTATTATTTTTATTTGAACTTGTTAGTTTTTGTTCATATTTTACTCTCTTATTTTTTTTTCTTATTATACTTTCTTGTTAAATCTATCATGAACTATAAAAGCACAAGGGTATTTTACAAGGGTGTTATGACTATCAATATAAAATATGCTTAGTTGTGAAATAAAACTATCCCACATACACCCAAGTATACAAACACTATCACAAGTCAGAAAAATATACTGTACAACTCAATATAAATCCAAATTTCTAACTCTACAAAGGGAATGTCGGCCAATAGCCGTAGGGAAAGTAAAGTCACAAACCAATCAAGTATAAATAGAATATAGCCTATAGCTTACTGTAACACATAAAATATAGTCATAACGCTCAATGATAAAACATTAAATATAGCTTATTCGCTCAAATATGGTACATGCGCACACCCAATCATCCCTAAATTTGGAGGTACTACATTTACTACATTCTTAGACGAATCCATACTTCCACGAATCGGTGGGCATGGTTCGAAGTAAATCACTCATCCTAAGAGTATCTCAATCGAGAAACCTCACATCACAATCACACTCATCCCAAGGTCCCCTTGTCCGGGACCCAAGGAACCACCACAAACAACCTCAACTTGTAGAAAATAAAACGATAAATACATGGTCCATGTATCACATGACACTAATCAAAATATCATATTCTACAACTACTAACATAACAACCCCTACACATAATTACCCCATAAATCGTACCTCATCCTGAAGTACTGTAGCCACGGGTATGCACATACTCTCTGTCTACGCGCTCACCTCACCTCGCGAATAACCCTATGTCTAAAATAATGCATGATAATTTTCATAAATATGTCAAACATATTGAGATTAATTGTCATGTAGTTCGTGAGAAACTACAGTCGGGTTTGATTTGCCCTTTACATACCCCAGCTCTGTACCAGCTTGCTAATATTTTTTCCAAGTCTTTTGCCCGTGATCGTCATCAGTTCTTTTTTCTCAAGTTGGATATTACGGATCTTCATACTCCAACTTGAGCGGGAATGTTAGAGTTATATTTTGTTGGTAGTATGGTATTATTTTTTATTTATCTCCTAGTCCTTTTGTATAGCTATATATATGAGGCCATGTATTTTTTTATAATTAAGCAATAATAATATTTGATTTGAGCCCATAAATTATGTTATTTAACAAGACATTGTAAGTATAGAGTGTAAATTTGTAGAGGTTTTCCTTCTTTTAATTTTTTTTTTTTTTTGTTGAGCTTCCTAAGAGCAAGTTTATGTGTTAGAGAGTTAAGTTAGTAATATGAAATTAACTTAGAATGGCATTGAAATCCAAAACGCCACAAACGATATAAGAATATAAGATAAAGGAAAATAATAGTGAAATTGTAACATCCTTAATTTTAATATTATTATTTTTTTAAGATAGAAATTAAATTATGATTATTGTAATATTATATTAAACCTAATTGTCTCCTCCCCTAGGATTGGTATACCCTTGATTAGCTATAATAATTGGTAAAAATATTAAATGCACTATCTAGTAAAGTAAAGAATATCGGTAGCCTAGCATGTGCTCTTAACAACATGCACTTAAATGCTACCTGTGTTCCCCAACTTTTACACAAAATAAATATCATGAAAAATATACTTGTTCCCAGCCTATAGTGTGACCCCATTTAAATCTGGAAGCAAGATTTTATATTTACTTGAATATAAGGATTTTTTATATATTATCATATATTTATTAATAAATGTGAAAAATAAATATTAAATGCACCATCTATAAAAGTAAAAATATCGAAAACCTTGCATGTATCCTTAACAACATGGACTTAAATGCCTAGCTCTGTTTCCCAACTTTTCCACAAAATATACTAGTCCCTAACATTTAATGTGACCCACTTCTGGGAGTGTAATTTGATATGTAGGTATATTTTATATATTGTCATATATTTGTTGATACTTATAAAATAAAAAATAATGATACACAAAAAA
>MKEJ01094886.1:0-14487 GCA_001753735.1 Embelia ribes
GGTTTATTTCAGCTTTATGTTTTTATGGCTTTATTTTATTATGTGGTTTGAGTTAGTTATAACAGCATTACACCCCATATTCCGGGTGCTTGGAATTGGGGGCGTGACAAAAAGCATTCGGGGGACAAAATGTAACTTATCCAAATTTTATTTTTGTTTTTGCTTGTAACTTTTTTATAATAAGTAATTATATTTTAAACTAGGTTAAAACATTTGTAAAGAAGATGCTCTAATCTTGTTGTTTGATTCCGTGTGATCGATATTTTTTTAATACAAATGCCAACATGTTTGATTCCGTGTGGTGACTGGAGAAAAAGTACCTAACCCAATGTAAGAGTGACTTATCATTTTTAATCACAAAATAATAATTTAAAATAAAAAAATTTGAAAATAATTTTGTAAATTTATTTGAAAATTTTCATTTTTAGGGTTAAAAAATTGTGACTTGGATACGTGTTACACTCTTTACCTGCGGTGACATTACGTACACCAGACATAGATTACTACATTTGACAAAATAGGTAATCCTATATAGAAGTTGGCGCACTCTCTCTCTCTCTCTCTCTCTGTGTCCCTTTCCTTTTATCTCTCTGTGTGCAGAAGAAGTCAGTTTGGAATTAACGAATGGAGGGCACAATTCAATGCTCGGCGAACTACGTGGCCCTATCTCCGATCAGCTTTCTGAGAAGGGCCGCCGTGGTTTACAGAGACAGAGACTCACTGGTGTACGGCGACGTTAGATACACTTGGGGAGAGACCCTCCACAGGTGTACCAAGCTCGCATCTTCTCTCTCCCTCCTCGGAATCTCTCGCGGAGACGTGGTATCTCTCTCTCCCCCTCCCTCTCTCTCTATCTCTCTTGATTGTGTTTGTTTTTGTTTCAATTATCTTTGACTGTTGCCAGACACCAGAATTTCTGATTTAATTTCTAAATCTTGACATTCTAGATATGTGAATTTTTTCTATGATTAAGTTAGCAATATGTAAGTACAAAAAAATAAAAAATATATTTTCGGAATTCGGTGGTGATTTTTTTTTTTTTGGGTGAAATAAATTATTTACTAATAGAGAAATTATGAATATTGATTTTTTTTCTGTGGATAAAGTCATTGTAACAATTTCTAGAAAATTTTCTGGAATGGAAACATTGGATTTGTAACATTTATGCCCTTTTAATTTCTAAATGGTGCATTTCTTCCCTTTAATTTTTCAAATGAGTAAGAGGAGAGAATATACCTGTCTTTCTAAATAAAGAAAGCTTTCTAAAATTCCAATTAATAACAACATTTACACTGGTCTGTCTGAAATAAACTTTTACATCTCACTTTCTAGAAACTTATTTCTCCCACTAGAAATTCACATCTTATAAATTGTTTCACACTAATATTTCTAGGAAATTTGTTAAAAATTACTCTCTCCATCCAACTTATTTTGTCCACTGCATGAAAACCAATTTTTTGTAACCGACGCAATATGTCTAATTGCTTCAAATTGTTAAGTGTTTTCATATCTACCCCTAGCATAAATGGTATGCAAATTAGAAATATAAAATATTACAAACTAGGAAATATATAATAAATAAGGGTAGCTTAGTAAACTTATAATTTTCTGCACATTTATTTTTGGAAATATGAAGTGTTTCCATATTTACCACCAGCGTAAATGGTAAATTAGAAATATAAAGTGGTACAAATTATAAAACATAATAAAAAGTGTGGTTTAGTAAAATTACAATTTTTTGCACATTATTTTTGGAAAGTGAACTAAGTTTTTGGATAAATAAAAATAGAAAGAGAGACAAAATAAGTTGGACGGAGGGAATATTAAAATAATTATATATTATAATAAAATGAAAAATAATATTTTTCTTTATCTTAATTAAGGTTTTAAAGATTTGGTGGAATAAAAATTAAATAGACTAGAGAATTTCTAGAAAGTTTTCCAGAAATACTGAAAAATAGAAACCCAGATGTGAGACATTTATTTCCTTGGATTTCTCGAATGAGAAATCAAAAGAGAGAAATCTCCTCTTTAGAAATACTTAGAGCATTCACACTAGCATTTCTCATTTTATTTTTAAATCTCACTTTCTAGAAACTCATTTCTCGTACAAAATATAAATGGTTCATAGCAAACTTTCTAAAAAGTCATTTCTATATAGCAAAAATATTAATATACAAAAATAATAAATTCTGAAAAATTATTTTTATAATATATTGGTATATTAATTTTATTTTGATACAATAAATTTATTTTTATTAATAGAGAAATTGTGAATAATACTGTAGCATTAATGTTACAAACCTTTCTGGAAATAGAAAGACAACATGGGAGATTTCTCTCCTCAATTTCTCATTTGAAAATTTAAAGTGGGGAGAATCTCCTTTTAGAAAGACCGGTGTGAATGTTGTAATGTGAATGCTCTTTCTATATGAGAAAATTACTAAAGAATTTCTCTATTAAAAAATAAGTAATATTTTTCTCACTAATAAAAAATAACTAAATCAATATATTAGAGAAATATTTTTTGAGAATTTATTATTTTGACATTAGTTTATTAATATATATATATAGTATGTAAATGACTGTTTAGAAAGTAGGATGTGTTCCATTTATAGTTTGTAAGAGAAATGAGTTTCTAGAAAGTCAAATTTAGAAATTAAATGAGAATTGATGGTGTGAATGCTCTTAGATGTTTGCTATTTAATTTATGGACTAATTTGATCATTTGTTCATCTTGTGTTCTTCAAGTTCTGATATTCTGTCTCCTTTTTAATTGTTTCTCATCCAAAAACAAATAGAAATTTAGTGTTGTTTTTGTTCTGAATTTTTGAATTGGTGAATTTTTGAAATTTAAAGAAATTTTATGAGTTTTGGGCTTTTATTTAGCCCAATTTGAGCAATAAAAGGTGATGTTCACCCATTGGTTTCCAAAGTTTTTAGGTGGAAATGAAAGCTCTAAAATGACCAAGGTTTGCTTCGTATTTCTAGTCTTGTTAGGATTATACTAAAAGCTATGCTAATAATTCAATTGAGTATTTTAAAAATTAAAGTTATTCCGAGAATCTTATGAGTAATGTTTACTTAATATTATTTTTTATTTAATGAACAAGTATGTGTATCATATTCAGTGTAGTAGATGATCTAGTGTGAAGAGTACGACTTACACACAGTAGATTAGATCATCTGTTCTTGTAGAATAAGTTTTATGTTTACAACTATAGATGTAAATGAACACACCATCAGGAGAATTATAATACACAATTTTAGTGGGTCTATCTTGACTACAGTAAACGGTATAATTCTAACATTTGTACTAGTACACTTTTGTGTGTGTTAAACAGGACTGCCTCGAGGTTATTGGTTTTTGTACAAACTAAATAAAACAATTAGTACTTCGTGGTTATGTATATATTTATTCTCTTAATCCTAAAATTATTATTTATACACGTATTGATTTTGTTTGTCATTTTGATTCATAAAAGAGAGATTTTTTTTTGAGTTATAAACTCAGTGAGTTGGACGATTACATTATTTATTAGAAATTGAAGGAATCGATGTTCCGGTATAAGGATTGGTGATATCCCTTAAGGAAGTCTATAAGTTTTGATTGTATTTGTAATCCGATACATCAAATAAGTTAAGTTAAAGGTTTTAAGGAATTTAATATGTTTATTACATAAATTGTCAGTAATTTAATTTAATAAGCGGGTATCTGTAATCTTAAAGTGGGGAGATTAATAAATGTAAATAACATAAAACTCCAAATAATTAATTGGGATATGGAAGAGAGTTCAGTCATAATCATTTAGTGGTATTGGTTATGATTTATACATTTAAGGTTTATCTCAGTTGAGAGAAATACTCTTTATATGTATAGGATAACTTTTCCTACATTATGCTATCAGGAACTTGGTGCAGTCTAAATAAACACGCTTCATTGGCAAAAGAAAAAAGAAAGGGTAAGACAATTCTCTACTCTATTTGTCAGAGGTTGAAAAACCTTATAAGTGATAGATGTTGAAAGTTCAGCCTCTCCCTTGTAGTGAGATGTTTTAATGAGAATGAAATAGAAAACTTGAAACTGATTTGAGATTTATGCATACAAACATCAAAGGTGCGAGTGACATTCACTAGAGTAGAACATTATCAAAATTTTTATAATATAATCTAATTCTTGGCTAAATTTTATGCTGCATGCCCTACAGCCGCATGTATTTACATGTTCAAAAGTCCCCTCCAGGCTCAAAACCTTTCAAATTTATTTTCAATCAATGCCGTCGTGGGATTTCCTATAAACTACAGTAAACGTTCGCTCTTATTTTGCCCTTAAGGTGGAAACTTTTCCAAAATATCCTTTTTATGGCCCTTTTTCATGGCCATTTCCTTCATGAACGTCTGAGACACGGTAGGCTGAGACGGTAGGCGGGCAATAATCAGTGGTCAATATTCACTATCCGAGTCAGACAAGCATGACTTAATGTGTAGTTTTTGCCTAATCCGTTCGCACGTTGTCATTTTAATTATCATTTATCGAAAGCTCCACATGGCAGAGGGGGGTAAGGATAAAAGATGCATATGCATGCAAGTGCACAGGAAGTTGTAAACATTCCGTTATGGTGTTTATCTGCACAAGAAGTTTAATTATCCACACTCAAGCTAAAAGTCACGATATACACTCTCCAACAGATGTATTACTAATTTTACACACCAATAATATCAGAAGTATTAACATCGTCTAGTAAGATACCATGTCTGTACAATTGGTGAACGCATTGTGCAAACAAACAGATACATGATAATGGTGGCAACCGATAACAAGCTGCAGGAAGAGGAATTACAAAAGTGACAACACGAACCATCAAAGAACTTCAGGAGCAACAAGAAGTACTCGCTATTCTCTCTCCCGGTCGATCCATAAGAACCATGCCTGATGGATTAGGCGGTGGCTGCACTCGCGGTAGTCTCTTTGCTGTACACATATAAACACAGATGAAACTAAATGCTTCAAAGAAACAAAATAATAACAATTAATAACCGACTTTTAAGTAACCTAACGTATATCCCGTAGATTTCTGGATTTGGTTCTCACACATTACAGTGCCAATTTTCTTCCCACAATACTTGCTTTGCTTTGTAATGGAGTAATGTGAATACAAAAGAGGGGCTAGAGGAGCACCCCCACCTACAATCTCAAGTAAATTTGATTCACCCCCCTCCCTTCCCTGCTTAGGACTCTGATGTGCCCCCAGAAAAGAGAACAGAAGAAGAATTTCGTACAATTTAGTATTGAACCCAGTCGTCGATCATCCACTTAAGCATCTTACAGAAAACAAATGTAAGTTTATGTTACAGAAAAATGATCAACAATGTATTTTTTCGGTTTTTGTGACTAACCTGTATCTAAATTCAACGGTTGAATTCTAATGCAAAAGTTTTATCCGTATAACATGAACACGAAGGGATCCAAATGAAGTCTAATGAAGAAAAACCCAGTTGCATTGATACTAATGTCTCCTTATGTAATAAGATATGCAGCGTTTTAAATTTCAAACTATGAAAATGCCCAAGCCCCAACATGACCTCATTTCCATGCTTTGTACCCACAAACTATTTGCAACCATAAAATAACATCTCAGAACATACCTATTTCATGAAAAACATCGTTAACATTCGTAGCAGTTTTTGCAGAGGTTTCCATGAAAAAGAGGCCATTCTCCTGCGCATAGGCTTGTGCATCCTGCAAAATAATAAGCAATATATTGCTGAACTATGGCATTTTAAAAATCATTCTCTTGATGGTTGCCAAACTTTCACAAAATCAATAAAAAAAAAGTATGATGAGCCTGTGAATGCATTCCAAACAGATAAGCTCTTAATTTCAGATACTTCCATCTCAATTCTCAACCTTTCTCCTACAGACTGATGGGTATGTCGTTCAAATGCCAAGATTAGCAGTTAAAAAAATTAAGTATGATGAAGCGCAAGCATATCCTTACAATGAACTAGTAACTTTAATTTTTTGTTACATTTTCACATGTAAGCCAGACTAACGGACTTTCTTGCTGGTTTCAAGATTCTCCTTAAAATCTCAAACTGAAAGTCTTCGTAATACTTGCCTCTGCTGGCACCTTCCTTGCATCTAGCAAATCAGCTTTATTCCCCGCAAGAGCCATAACCATACTTGGATTGCCTACCACAGAACACTGGACTTTTAGAGAATTACAAAAGGAGAAATTGAAGTCACTTTCGATGCCACAAATATGGAAAGAAGAAAAATATGGCAGGGATGAGATAACCACAATAGAACCATCTAAATGATTGGAATTTTCAAATGATTAAAAATATCATATAGAAAAATGTTCAGATTCCATCCATTATGATGTAGTTACTGTAGTACAGACATGACAAATGACTTAACAGCATTGGCTCCTAATCTTCAGCGAACCACTGATGGATTAAACAGAACTCAACAATTATCACATTTGTTTACTCAAGGTGCTACTTTGTATGTAGTATTAATAAGATGATGGCAACATAAGCGACATACGCCAGAACTAATATAACTCAAATAAGAAATAGAACGATATTTTGAATTCCACTTCAGGTATCCACATTCCACTATAGTTGATTTCTAGTTCACCACACCAAACAAAGTTTAGGCAAGAGACAAGATACTAAATATGTAGTAACCACACACAATCTTTTCAACATAGACGCACATCAAATCATGGTTTTGAAAGATAACATGGACAGATAGGTCAATGAGTAACAAAAATTTTAATAGAAAAGAGAATGGAAAAAGTTGCAAAAATATTAAACGAGTAGATATTAGAGAGTTATTATGTATCCAGGTAGTAGAATATGGAAGAAACTCTTTTGTTGTTCTTTGGGGTATAAAGTAATAACAATAAATGTTTAGATTATGTTGAAAATGTACAACATTTGGCAACTGCAACCACAACAGAAGGTTGGCAGTGTACAAAGGCCATGGACCATTACAGAAGCAAGACAGTTTAAGAGCTTATTACTATCGATTACAATGAGGAACCTTAACCAAGTTAAAAGGTAAACTTAAGCATCTGGAATTAGGAATAGTGGTATAAAAAGTTTGGTATTAGATCAGTTTTTAACAGCTTTACCTGCGTATCACTGAGGGGAGCTTAAGCTATGAAGAAATAAAAAAGGAAAGGCAACAGGCATACATAGATATCACATCTAAGGAGATGTAACTTTAATAATAGACAAATTATGTATCAGTAACTTCGCAGTGAAAAGTTGGCAGTCCTATATGACCTAGTACAGATTCAGTGTTCCATTCACAACATCAAACAAGCTCTGTGATGATAAATCAAAGTAGTTTAAGAAAATAAAGGGATTTCATTCTGCTTTGAAAACCCTGATCTAGCTTCAGAAAATGCAGTAGAAAAATATCAACAAGTGAGAGAGAGGGCATCCAAAACTGTGATAAGGCAAACACTACCTACCTTGCGCTTGAAGCTCTTGGACCCAATTTTTGGCTCTTTCAAATGAGGCCTACAAGAAGCATAGGTTTATAAAAATCTTCAGTAAAATTAACACATCCCACTCCCAATCAGAATAAACTACATTCTGAATTGATTAGTTGATTAAGGTTCAATTGAATATATGAACCACAATGAATTAACAAGCCACTGCCACTGAAAGGATATAAAAACAAATGAAAGCGAATTCCACAAAAATGTTGTCGAAATGCATAGAGCTTGCAATATAACCCCTAAACAATCTGAAACAGAAAGTTTAATGTTTCATTCAGTATTATTGTCATCAGTTGAGACAAATTTTAATACCAATATACCATGCAGCATAAAACACAGAACTTTTTCCACAGTCATGAATAAATTTAAAGCAAAAGAAATCACAGGTGAAATATTCTAGTTCCTTCTGCAGATAAAACCCTTAACTAAACTAAAAAAAATATATGAAAAGGTTATTAGAATTGAGATAAGGAGAAAGGACACACTTACATTACGACAACTGATTTTTCTACATACCAAATAACTCCCTCCCATAAAACTAATTACTAGGATTTTCTAACAAAGGTCTTTGGCAAGAACTATACACAAGTCTATCAAGAAAACCGTGCTAATAGAAAAATTTATGATCTAGCTCCCCAAACACAAACATGCATCCAGAGCCCAGACCCAAAGTCCCTAACACAACAGGAAGTACCTAAAGAAGAGCAGGGGAAGGAAAAAAAAAATGTAAAAATGTTAAGAGGAGTGTCAAATGATCATAAACCTGGAGGCAATACTACTATCCAACATGGGACATGTCACCTACGAATGGCCACTATTAAAGTTCATACATTTCCCACTAAAAGGACCTATAGGGGAAGGAGAGGAGCCCATTATAAATCACAGGCTAATTCAATCAATTCCCAACATGAATAAGACTTTAAAACTCCCCCTCACCTGTGGGCTGACTAAATTCAAATCAAAGGCCCAACGAGTATTCATAACAGATGGCGTCAAATAACCAATTTTCAAACAAACAAATAAGCCCATTGGCTCAGATACCATATTAAAGCTCATTCTCTTCCCATAAAAACGACCAATTAGGGGGAAGGAGAGGAACTCGTTACATCGTACAAGTTAATTCAATCAATTCTCGATATGGGATAATACTTAAACAACGAACATTAACCATTTGCTCACACTTGCTTTACAGGTAATAGTTTCATCATTATTTCACCTCCAATAGATTTGTCGTGATATGAGACATCTTCTACACTAGGAGACATGGTGAGGCCACAAAGTGGCCAGGTGGGTTTTCCTTCGTATCTCTAGAAATAGAGAATCTTCTTCTTTCTCAAGTAAAACCGTCAGGAAACTAAAATTCAGTTCAAATGCAGCCTCACCTCTACTCCAGACAGTCTTTGACTCATACCACACACTCTAAGTTACATTCCGGTGATCTTAAGCTATAGGCTATGATCAACATCTTTTGCAGAGGTGTTCATTAAATCACACACACTAAAACTTTCCAACATGCCCAAAAGTTTGTAGAATCTAGATTGAAAAGTTAAGATACTTAATATGTTACTTCAATGTCCACATAATAAATTCAACATTATTCCACAATTTAACATTGCAAATATTTTATTAAGACTTACAATGCTCTACAAGGGTATGGATAAAATAAAATTTGTGTGCTGAAGCAATTGGTGTGTGTATCCTAACACATCCATGCATGCTCAATGAAATAAATTATAATGAGAGCAGAAGTATTTGGTTTTGGCAGTCTAAAAGGCACAGTCTCAAGTAGTCAAGCATGCTAGATTTAACCAACAATAGTGTTCAACTCAGTAGCCAGTATCCCATTAACTAAAAACATGTCCATTGCAGTCTCATAGTCAAACAACTTTTATTCAGGTTTCTTTCTATATTCTCTTAGACTCCTATCCTACCACCTTAGATGTTTATTAATTTATGATTGTTACAACCATTTAAAAGGCAATAATAATCCAATATCCAGTAGAAAAAATAAGTCATATACTTCTTCCTTTCTCGTGAATTCAGTTTAGTTGGAGAGCAAAGAAAAGCACAGGAGCTGCTTTTTTTTTCCCTTTGAGTTACATTAAAAGAACTTCCAGACCGTGCCTTAAAATTTTATGCCTTGCCTAACAATGAAACAGATTTTTATGCAGCTACTCACTTGATTGGTTATATCGTAAACGATAATGGCAGCTGCAGCACCTCTGTAATACATTGGAGCTAAGCTATGGTATCTTTCTTGACCAGCTGTATCCCATATTTCAAATTTTACGGTTGCATCATTTACCGCCAATGTTTGTGAGAAAAAGGCAGCACCAATGGTTGATTCCTGAAAGAAAATCCAACAAGAGTCACACAACATAATAAAATGGAGAAAGGAATTTATGATTCCTAAAAAAATTGGCAAAACAAATGATTTGTAAACAAAAGAATCTTAGAATAACAAAATTGCAAATTCATGTGTTACATTGACAAATGAGAAAGTAGAGAGACCATTAATAAGAAGAGTGCTGAGTCATCATTTTCGAAGAACTTTATTGTAAGATTCTTTTGCTTGCATGGCATTATCAATCTGCAAAGGACTAACCTGAAATTCAACAAATTGGCCTTTTACAAAACGCAATACTAAACTAGATTTCCCAGCTCCAACATCTCCAAGAAGCACCTGATGTAAAAAATACGCAGAAAAGAAACACTAAGGTAGAGAATTTAAAGATGAACTAGAAGATAAAATTCTCGCAAGTTATGACTAGAACTAACAAAGGCAATGAAACTAGAACAAAAAAGAAATTGAAGATCATGAAAACAAGAAAGTCAATACAGTACACAGCTTTGTCCTGAGTTTTAGAAATTAGAAAATATGCCATTTTAACAGCATTCACATACTTACTTTTAATACTCCAGCTGTTACAAACTTCCACATAACAACTTCAGCATTTTATTCTTTGACAGTTAAAGCTAGTTCAAGATATCCACAATCTCCATAAACACTTTCAAGAACCCAAAAGAAGTTAATTAAAACTACGATGGTATCCTGTTCTCTTTTCTTCTTTTTCATTTTACTCGTTTTACACTGGCCTAAGAGCATTGCTTTGACACCTCTTAACCTGATAAACGCTTGGCCATACAGCTCTTTTTTTTTTTTTTGAAATCTAAGGGTTCTGCAATTCAAGTTTGAAATTAATCACTCTCTCAATTCAAAAGTCCCTATAGTTCAATAGACTGTAAATGAGAAGTGTAAAAACCTTGCCACAAAGTATTTCGATCCATAATCAAATCATCCCAAACAGAAAAACGATTAAAGGTACAAACTTTAACATGTTGTAGACATAAATCAGACTACAATTCAGAGGATTCCAACATACAAATTCATATGTGACAAACATTTTCATTAAAAGGTGAAACCCCAAACTCCAAAAATTCATCCTAAAAACCTTTCTTCAGCCCTAGGGTTGGATTCAAACTAATCACTAAACAGATTACTTCACTAATATCAGGTAACAAAAAATTATACACACACCCATGAGAGACAAAATTCTGCAGATAACTAAGTCATATAAGTTTACGATCAATGGAGCAAAAGTTCCTAACATAATAAGACAATCAAATCATTGAATTAGATAAAATTTGCTAGAAAACAAACTCATACAAACTAACAATAAGTAGGGGGAAATTCCATAACGGAAGAACACAATCAGATAATAAATTTTTCAAAATTGAGCGGCTACAAACTCATACAGATAAACAATCTACAGAGCAAAAATAAGTCAGTCAGATAATTTTAAATTAAAATCAGGAAACAAAGAACCGATCAAACTGAAAATCGATAAAAGGTAAAAGTAAAGTAAAGAGTAGGGACCAATTTGGCGTTAATGTTTTTGTTCGCCGTAGTGGCCATATCTGTGTGTGATTGGAGACCGGTGGCCATATAATATTTTTAGAAATCACAGATTTAGAGATTAAAATGAAACAAAGTTTGAGGAATTTAAATACTAAATTTTAGGGTCTTTTGATGACAGGAACAGGAAATAGGCGTAAGGTGAAAAGTGAGGAAGATTCTAATTTCAACCAACAAGTCGATGGAAGATAACGAATTGACTTTTAGCCGTGTGCATTACTTTTCTAAATGAATTTTTTAGAAGGTTGTTAAACTCGCAATTCAGGATAATTAAATATTAGAATGTTCCAAAATAATATTACTTTTTAAAAATTAGTTGGACAAGAATTTAAATTTTCTATAAAATCTCTTCATATTAAATTTAATGGGTTATTAAATAACCTACAAGCTTGTAAATTTAAAACTCGTTTAGCATTTTTTAGCTCATTTAATAATTTTGTTGTTAAAATCTTGAGTTTTCATTATAAGATAATTTTTTCGAGACTCAGGAAGTAGTTCATTTCATTGAAAAAATATATTAAAATTTTATTTGTATCTTGTTTATATTTACTAATTTGATCTCAATTTGAAACTTTATCAAAATCATGCGAGTAAGATAATGGAAACATTTCAGTAAATATTTTTGACAAACACTAAAGTTCTTGTTAATTAAAAATAAATAAATTTGTGATAGTGAAATAAAAATATTGAATAATATTTAATGGTCAATTATAAGAAAATAAATAAATAAATAAATAGCTGCTGTGCGCAATGACCTATGGCTTCTAGTTTTTTTCTTTTTCTTAGTTTACCCTCTTTGAAATAAATAAACCAAAGGCAAATTAAGTATTTCCATTTATCGTTGACAAATAAATATTTCCATTTATTATACAATCTAAAGGTGCAAGGCAGGCTGCACCACAAGAGACAGAGTCATCTGAACAGTTAGATGAAAACATTAACTATTCATATTAAAAATATTTTTTATTATTTTTTCGTTGATCTACAATTTTAATTTAGATGATTATTATTTTTATTCAATGATTCGGATGAACCTGCGGGTCGATAAAGTATTAAGGGCCCTGCAGCCCCTCAAGACCGCTATTGGAAGCAATTGTGTGAAATGTATCAGTACAAGGAAATTGGCATTGTGTTTGTTTGGCCATTTCAATTTAAGCCGTGCCTAATGGTCTTTAATAACTTTGAAGCATTCATTTGAGTTTGAAAACCATGCTTCTTATATTTCAAGTCCATTTCTATTAATATCTATTTTTGACGGAAATATATCAAAGAAATGGGTATTTCTAGAACATTTTGGAATTCCATAGGAAGAAACTACACGCTTTTTTTGGAGGTGTCTGCAATGGATTATCTCATGCTAGAAATTTGCTTTTATCTTTCTTATGCTCAATGTAGCCAAAATCAAGGAAGAAGTATTCATTCATTGTTTTGATCATTAAACTTAGCAATGTGAGTACAATTCAATGTGGTATGTTATATTTGTTTAGTTACAATTTGTTTGGTACTAGTTAGAAGTTCATTTTACCAGCAGTGGCTTATTCAACAAACCATTTTATATTATTAGGACATCATTGGATGATCGTGATCACGCTAGTTAGGAATTATTTCCTTTATGAATAGATATTTTTAGTTAGTATCCCTATTGTACAATTTCCTTATTGCATTGTAATTGTGAATGTAAATATTAAGCCTCACTACCTAACTGTATATGCCTAAAATTATTTTACAAATTCTCTTATTTGGTGTCAGAGCTCCAAGATTAACATCACAATGGCTGATCCTACAAACCCTAGTTTGCCTATCGCCTTCCATATGTCATTGTCGTTGCTACCTCCATGGCTAGACCGGCCACAACCACTCCTAGTTTGATTCCACCATGGTCGGGCTTACCTTGCCTACCATAGGCGCTACCACAACAGCGTCCTCCTTACCGTACCACCTTTCACCATAATTTATCCAACCTCTATAACTACCACCATTCAAATTCCCATGACCAATCACAACACCAACATAAACCCTAACCGTATTTGGAGAGCTTGTATCCTCACTTACCGAAGGCATCCTCGCTCTTGTCATTAAAGAGCGGACTTCTCGTGACTTATAGATCCACCTTTAATAATTATTTGTGGCCAATAGCCAAGCTTGTACCCTACAAAAGCTCTGCGAACTAGCCATTATACGCAAAGGTGACAAGTTGATCACTGACTACATACATGAAGTTAAAACCATTTGGGGTCTTTTGGCCATTATCGGTCAAACTATCTCCAAAACCTAGCTCATCAGTTATGCCCTCGCAAGGTTGGACTACGATTACAATATCATCGTTTCATCAACTATTACCCCATAAACCATCTATTTGCTTTTACCCGGAGTTTGCCCACCTTATAGATTTCGAACTACTCCTTCACTATCATACTCAATCTACCCTCGACCTCGCCAACCTTTGTGCCAACATGGTAAATCGTACTCCTTAACCAGACCCGTGACTAAGTAATAGGACCTCCTGGCTGCGACAAGGCCAACCACCTTATCATGGCCAAACTAGCCAGACCCGTAACTCTGCCAACTGCTCCAGTAGCCATGGAGGGTGCCATGGTCGTGGCCGCAATAGCCGCAGTAATGGCAGTTATGGTTCACGTCTTCTCGCCTCTATCCTGACAATCTGTCAACCGTGTAGCACTCTGAGTTTTCCGCATATACTTGGCGCTACTACAATATTTAAAATGTGTCCCACTTATCATCCTTTATCAACCAAGACTCACCAAGTTTTAATCAGTATGCTATTGAGTCCTCTATGTCTGATACTTCTTGGTACCCCGACTCCAGCTCTACCCCCCACCTTACTCCATATTTTGCCAATATGACATTATAGGCTCGCAACTATTCCGAGAATGATACAATTTAAGTAGGCAATGGTCAATGACTCCCTATATACCACACTGGTATATATCTGGGCATTATGTCCTCTTTGTTTCAAAAACTGGGCGTGTCTATCTACCACCTCATAATATAGGTCAGCTACTCAGCTCTTTAGGTTATGGGTCACCAACCCAC
>MKEJ01094889.1:0-19230 GCA_001753735.1 Embelia ribes
TTTTCTACTTGAGACAATCTCTCAAGTTAGAACACAATATTTCTAAACGAATATAATTTTCAACTCTTTATCAAAAGTCAAGAAAGCCTATGAGAATATTATTTGAAGTGAGAAGTACCAGACTATTGAAGCTATACGAAAGTATGAGAACAAATGAGAGTAAGAAGCAGAGAAATGATTGTTGTCTTGGATGATTTAAACTTCTTCTCAAATGTCTCTATTTATAGTGTTTAGTAGTTCCAAGTTTATGGAATAAATTCTCAAAACATGGCAATGAATAAACCATTTTTATGACTAAGCTTCTCATCGTTGGCTATTGAGTTGATTATAGCCTATTGTTGCCCGACTGTATATTGTTGTCTATGTGACTGCATACGGTCGTCCTAATCGTAGATTGTTGCCCCTGTGTCCGTATATGGTCGCCTGACCGTAGGCTGTTATGCTTGTGTCTGTATACGATCAACCTTCTGTTGGTTGTATTTTCCTTTTCCTAGTTTGATGTCATTTCAATAATACTCAAACAATTTATCAGTAAAATAATTGAATATTAATAAATTAATTATCTATTTTAGTTATCATAAAAAATATATTTTAACGAGAATAGGGTCAATAATCTTTTCTTTTTTTATGATGACAACTTTAAGAAGGTAATTTATTTTATTTAGACTCCCCCTCAATATATGCACAAATGTTATGAACTAAATATCAGAGAGCACATAAAGCTTCAGACAAGAGGTAATAGAAATAACCATAATTAAAATTCAATAAAAGTGCTATAACGAACGATACAGTATGATAAAAATAAAAATAGACAAAGTGCTTAAAAAAAGTGCTTAATAAAAAAAACTAAGCTAGATAGGTAGGCTAAGTAATCTAAGGCCAGGCTAGGTAGGCTGACAATCCATCTATCTTCTTTTCCTCTCCCTTTGTCATCAACAAAATTAGTCGACATCCCCTTCACTAGAAACGACAATCTCACCCCTACTATCCTCTCTTTCAATATAATCAAAGATATCAGTAGGAGGACGCTCAGTAGGGTATTGGTAGAGGTAACAATTCTATTCGAGAATTATCTTGCAAGTTCGTTTGGCTTTGTCGAGGCGATGAAAGAGCTTGGAAGTCTTTTTTTAATGAACTAAAATATGACTTTCATGATGGATTTCTTATGACGAGCTCTCGAGGATGTTCCGACTGTAGCTACAAAGGCCTCCGGAGGAGCTAGTGGCGGATCCGAAGGATGTACCCATTTTCTCCCCCTCGATGTACCAGTCTCGGCCGCCCTAGGAGCCTGGCCTTTCTTCTCAATAGGAACCACTTTAAATACTAGTAAATATGGAGGAATCATTGCTTAAAGGATCAATAAAGGAGCTAACAACCACACAACCTCCCCAACTCCATTCCTTCTTTGAGGAATCAAAGGTTATTCCTGCTTGATTTTATAACCATATTGAAAATCCTTGCCCGGTTGGCATTACTACATATTCTTCCGCAAACTGAATACTGACATTACGAAAAAGACGGGTCAAGTCCATACCGTAAGAAAAATTATTTTGCTTCGGTTAGCTTTTCATAAAGTTAAGAATTACATAAATAGTATCTATTGGCATTTTGTGTATAACGACATAGATAAGAAAACCAGTGAGATTTGATACATTGCTTTTGGGGACGAATGCTTCGAATAATGAGCATTTGCATTATTTTTTCTTGAAATTTAAGATGACTCACATCAGGAAACTTTGCATTTGGAATTTCTACCCCTAGTTTAAAAAGATTGCATCCAACTTCGTCTTGGGTAGCATCAACAAGAGTTTCCCAAGACGTGATACCCTCTCGGTAAAATATCCCGTTTTGAGAATGATCTTTTATCCCAAAAAATTTTGACAAATCCTTTGTGTTATATTTTAAAACTTTGCCCTTAATATGTGATCGGATTCCCGTAAAATGTATGCCATTTAGATCTTTTGTGATGGTTAGGTTTGCATTACTTTTTAACAAGACCGGATAAATGTTTTCATGTATTTTAATAAAACCGTTCCAACCTTATTTTTTGAAAAGATTAATCCAAATTAAGGTACTTTTGTATTTATTAAAAGATTTTGTATCGATCCAAGTACCTGGAACCACTTTGCAAAAGCGATATTCTTGGTCGCGTAATTCGTTTACAAGAGAAATAAAGTGAAAAGTATTGTAGTTACCATCGTTATTGTCATTGCATCCGCTGTTACCACCTCCACTATTATTCTCGTCACTAACCCCTTCATCGTTTTCGTCTTCTTCATCACTCAAATCAAGTTCCTCTGTCGAAAAATACTATGGAGGATCGTCTGATTGAATACCCTGTGTAGGTTGAGGCATCGATTTCAATGCTTATGTCATCCCAGAATCCCGAGAAACCCGAGGCTGCGAGCTATATATTTTCCCTTTTGAAAATAAAAAGGAAGAAAAATTTTATTTAACAAATATAACTGGGAAATATATTTCCAACGCAATCTCATCAACGCAATTTAACCGTCACTACAGGACGATATTACTCACAGTCTATAGTATTGATCACATCAGTACTAAAAAATAAGCAATTCTAGAAAGAAAAGACGAATGTCAGCGCCAACTGCTAAGAAAAATCTATACAACATAGTAAATCTATTTGTTTACTGGTACAATATTACAAGCTATATGCTTACCAAAATGAATGATAACGGAAGGTATGCATATATTATCTATCTCTTGAAAGACAATAACATATTTATACTTTACCTTCTAATACAAAAACTATATCTTTGCTATCAGAATTCGCAACTGCTATATAAGATGTACATAGTTGAACTATTACAACAAAATATAAAGGCATTAAATCAAAATACAATCTTCAACTTCTCCGCGCCTGCCATAGTCAACAAAAACATCTACAACATAGCATCATATCACCTAGTGATACTCGATACCTGCCTCTGGGCCTACATAACAAGATATAAGAAATGAAAGGTGAAAATTGCAATTGTTAGACAATCTGCTAGAACATAAACTAGAGACTAAGCAATATGTACAGTATGCATGAGCATGTAGGTGTATAAACATGAACAAATGTAGAATATGTAAAGAATTAAATAAACTGCTCAGGCATGCACATGCTACCACACCAACACAACAATACTACCACTTCAACACAGTTTTAGACATGTATCTATAACTTTGTAAAGTTTGGTACCACACTCGCCTGCTGGGTTCCGCCACCCACATTGTGACGAAAACAAAACCTTCATTTATCCACCAGCCGTACTCTGATGAGTAAATGGTAAATCTCCGCTGCAAGTTTTCCAATTTTCACAGTAAGGCTGTAGGTCTTATTGCTTCTTTTTGTAAAAAGTGATACAATGCCCGATAATATATGGAACCACACTTGATTTCCAACACTTTTAAATCATATTTTCTATAAGAATCATGCCACGCCAACTCATGAATGTAAATGCCATACTCGATTACTCATGCAATTTACATTTCTTTCTCATAATAAACATGATAATAATAAACATGATATGATAAACAAGTTAATAATAAACTATGAGAATAACATGATAATTAAACTACGCAAGTTAATGAATCATGTTATATCTTCATCAATCACTTACTCATACTTCAATAATTACGAACGTATAAATTCACATTTAACTATGGAATTATATAAGGCTTAATAATTCACATTAATGTACACAGTATAACTACGGATAATTATTTCATCTATGGGAATGTATCAAACATGATCACATATGGCAAATACTCAAGTTTAAGTTAGAGTATATAGTCTACCATACCTCAATTCTCATTAATTGACGTCACGAAAATCCCACTTCAAAAAATCCCAAAACTCGAACCTTGAGCTTGGAATTTGATCTATCAAACGAAAACAGAACGAAACAAACCTCTAGATGAAAATAATCCTAACAATACGAAGATGAAAAAAATTAAGTTTATTTTGATAAACGATTTCGATACGGAAATCAAGACAAATCAAACGAACGAGAGAAAGTATAAAAATAACGTATAAATAATCTCGACGTTCCAAGGATTAAGAAAATTAACTTTTAATCGATGTTTGATCAATGGATCATAAAGAAATTGGATGAAATAGCTTGGGTGATTATATGACACCTCTCATTCTTTCTCAATCCAAAATTACGGACAAATGAAGAAATTGAAGGGCAAAAAGGTTAAAAACCATTTAAATGCATTTTATTTGACATAATGCATCAATGGCCGGCCTCCAACTGCACCTTCTGATCTATCGGAGGTGCCATACTGATTGATCGGTATGGTGTTTTCTGGCCATGTAGATTTTGCTCAAAGCCTTGCTCTGTAACGATCATTCAGATGAATTATGTTTCCATTGACACCAAAATAGGCCTCCATCGGAATTATGGTCCAAGAGTTATGCTTAAATTACCAAATTGTTGTACGAAAAGAATTCAATTGAACGTAACTTTCAAACAAACAACGAAATAAGCCAACAGGCTTCGAACCACACTATGTCACATACTTGACACCGATGCACTAATATGTATATCGTATATCAACATGTCTACATCCATCAACTCACAATACACTCCTCGAAACTCATATCAAAACTACAATACTAAACATTTTCCATCTATAACCAAACACTTGATCAACAACTACGTAATTATACATATGCTACTACCACGTTATACAATACATAATAATAATATTATAGCATGCTATATAATATTATTAAAATGCAAAAAAATCACTCAGAATTTCCAGTACGTTACATCCTTCCCACTTAGGACATTTCGTCCCTAAATTTCACATGCAAGAAACAAACAAAAGCGCGTACTGGAATTCTCGAACAACTCTGGATACTTGTCTCGTATCGCATCTTCTCACTCCCAAGTAATCTCCTCTATTGAGCCACTTTGCCACATTACTTTAACAAATCGAATTGACTTCTACTTCAGGGTTTGCTCTTTTAAGTCAAGAATTCAAATAGGCTTCACTTCATATGATACATCTTCCTCAACATGCAAGTTGTCAAAATTAATCATATGTGATGGATCCTGAATATATTTCTTCAACATAGAAATTTGTAAAACTGGATGAATACTTGACAATTCAGGCGGTAAAGCTAAACGATAAGCCACTTCTCCTACGGCCTCGAGAAGAAAAAATAGAACGATGAACCGAGGAGAAAGCTTCCCTTTCTTGCCAAAACGCATGATGCCTCACTTAAGGAAAACCTTTAAGAAAATATGATCACCAACCTCGAAAGACAAAAGACTTGTTCTTATGTCCACATAGCTCTTATGGCAACTACTGTCTGTTTCTAACCACTTTTTAATCAATTGAACATTCTAAGTCGTCTCTTGTACTAAATCTGAACCAAACAATGCACTATCACCCACTTCTGCCCAACAAATTGGATAACGACATGGATGCCCATACAACCATTCGAATGGTGTCATCTCTATAACTGTCTGGAATTTCATATCACATTCCGAGCACGTTACTCACTCAACATTGCACATAATGGAAAGAAATAAATCTCAAATAACATAATTTTCAATATCTTATTCAACATATTCTCGGGTTAAAAACTATTTGCCCAATTTATTTGAAAATACCACTAAAATCTCGGAATAACTTATCATCTTGACTTAATGGCCTACAACTTGAAAAGAAAGATAACCAACCTCATTTTGAAAACAAGAGATATAACACAATTCCGCTACTCGAGTGAGCTTCAACACAATTTCTAACCTTGAAAATATGGTCCACTAATAGATGTACCTGCTTAGGGTAAAACATAAGGGGAAATAACCCAAACAGGTGGTAAGTCTTACTGAATTTATGAGCTTAGAACCTTAAGTAATTATGCTACACACAATAATACATTCACACCTTACAACATCACACATCGTATACATACTATGCCATATAACCATCAGATGTCACATGCTCACCGTGCTTAGTTTTATGATTATCAAATTTCATAGTTATTACACATTTTAAAATACACCATGGGCCATACCATCTCCCTATGGATTTACACATAAAGATTTTAAAGTATTATAAAATAGGGCCAATCCACGATACCCTATTTTGTATATTAAATGGCCATTCCACGATACCCTCTAAAAATCACATTTGTTTGTCATTATTTAAAACTCGTTTTCACATTTCAAAATGCACATATCTCATGCTCATGCTCATACTCAATTTGTAATCACCCAATAACATATATCTATATCACCCAACTAGGGCACGTAAACAAATACATCAATCAAGCATATAATAAACATAACTTGTCATTCTAATCACAAAGATAGTAATTCTAACTACACCTATGATTGTGCATAGAAGATTTATCAAAAAGATACCGAAGCAACCTTAGAATTTCTCCTCTCCTAGCACCGACTGAAACGAATCATGTATATTTCACTCTCAATTAACTAATTAATCCTTATCATATCAATTTACACAACTAGGATTTGTTAGGAAGCAAAGAGAGACTGAATGGATTCATGATAAATTTACCTCAACAAGACAAGGATTAAGAGTAGAATTCGATTCCACGTTTGGATTGCCAAACGGAATAATCAATCACTAAGGATTGAGGTTTTTTGGCTCAAAATGCCCTTTTATGCCCTTTTTCACCTATTGGTTCACGAATATATGATAATAAATGTGTTTATTTTGCCCCATGCATGAAAATAAAACATTTTGAACTGTTCGATCCATCCATCCATTACTTAGATTGATCGAATCTTACTGGTCCAATTTTCAACTCTTCAATTCGAACTAGTTTTTGGTCAAAACATAAAAGTTGTAGATAATTAAAATAGCTTTCCATCGGTATTTTATGGGCCTAAATCAAACTTACGGTTTAGGAGTTATACCCAAAATACTAAACTGCTATTCATAAATTATTATTTGCAATAGTTACTTCACGTCGTTTGAAATTCTAAACTCATCATGCATTGCCTCACCATTTGTTACATTGTTAAACATACCGTTTCATGTTATAAACCTTAAAAATAATTAGAAGGACCCTACAACTCTTCCCCCCAAAAAGAAAATTTCGTCCTTGAAGTTTTGTTCTTTAAAACAACTCCAGACCCCTAAACCGAACCCTATCACAACAACTTCCAACTATTCTTTACTCATCCTCATAACATGCTCATTAAGAACATCTACATACAACCAATCTTTGGCAACTAATTTATGGTAGTTTCCTCTCTCGAATTTTATAATCCATAGATACTCAACCACGAGCCACGTAATATCAACACGTTATTATGGCTTAAAATTTATCTTCTACTCATCATCTAAAGTATTTTAGTATTTCTTTTCTCTATAATTCAGGAATTTCGGAAAACATTGGCATCGCATACTCGTTCGTAACTCACATTCAGTTTTCTCTCCATACTACTACCAGACGTCCATACCTATAGAATATCACTTTTTAAACTATAAAGCATTTCTATATCTCAACACAAAACAACATCTCCAAAACTCATATTATTCATGTACTAACACGCAGTAATAGTATCCTTAATGCAATTACAATGACAGACAACTACCAACTATAATACCATCTAGCATACGTATTAGACTTACATAAGTATCTAACCGCATCCTCTATAAATGCCAATTTAACTCAACCGACAACCACATACATGGATCTTCTATCTTACCAACCATATGATAACATGTGATAACGCGATAATGTATCCATATATACCTCAACAAATGTTAAATCCACTTTTGCAATAAAATAACCAAAGTCATGTAATCTAGACGACATGTCCAACTACACAATACAATAAGAATCACACCACCAACAACACATCCACTCAGGGCATACAACAGTTATGTCAATCCTTGGGATAAATGTACTCTTTAGGTCTACAACCATCACGACAATCACCTTAACGACAACACAAAATTCTATTGACAACATAATCTCACATCTTTGTATATAAATCTACAAAAATACAATATCTCACTCACAACAATCCCACCAAACTCCCTTTTATATTCAACCAGGAGTATATATATATATCACAATTCCAATTGTAAGGCCCCATTTTAAAATTTAAGGGTTACATACTTGAAAAGATATGTTAACAATATAATCAGTATTGAGGAAATGCTTGATGGTTTAGAATTTCAAACGACATGAAGTAACTTTTTTGAATAATATTTTCCGAACAACAGTTGGTATTTTGGGCATAACTCTAAACTGTAAGTCTTGTTTATGCCTATAAAATATCGATGAAAAGTTATTTTAATTATCTGCAACTTTTATGTTTTGACTAAAAGCTAATTCAAAGTGGAGAGTTGAAAATTTGACCAGTGAATTTTGATCAATCTAAGTAATAGTTGGAT
This sequence comes from Embelia ribes, assembly GCA_001753735.1. Taxonomy (NCBI): domain Eukaryota; kingdom Viridiplantae; phylum Streptophyta; class Magnoliopsida; order Ericales; family Primulaceae; genus Embelia; species Embelia ribes. The sequence goes on from MKEJ01094889.1 coordinate 8,401, forward strand.
CTATTAAACTGTTGAAAATTTGACCAGTGAGGTTCGATTGATCCAAGTAATAGTTAGATCGATCGAACTGTTAAAAGTTTAGAATGTTATATTTTCACTTGTGGAGCAAAATAAACATATCCATTATTATATATTCATGAACTAATAGGCGAAAAAGGGTGAAAAAGGGGATCTTGAGCCAAAAAAACCTCAATTCTTGTTGATTGATTATTCCATTTGGTGATCCAAACGCAAAATCAAATTCTTCTCTTAGTTCTTGTCATGTTGAGGTAAATTTCTCATGATTTCATTCCGTGTCTCTTTGATTCCTAACAGATCCTAGTTGTGTAAATTGATATCAAGAGGTTTAATTAGTCAATTGAGAGTAAAATATATATATTTTCTATATAGGTAATCCATTTCCATCGATGTTAAGGGAAGGGAAATTCTATGGTTTCGTTTCGGTATCTTTTCGAGAAATCCTCTACGCACAATTATGGGTACGGTTAGAATTATTGCCTTTGTGATTATAACGACAAGTTGTAATGTTTCTTTTTATGTGCGTGATTTGATGTATTTGTTTATGTGCCCTATTTATGAGATAGAGCCGCATATTATTGGGTAATACTAGAATTCAGAATGATCATGAGGCACGTGTTATTATGATGTGGAAACGAGTTTTGAACAATGAAAACTTAACATGTTTAACTTTTAGAGGGTGTCGTGAAATGACCCTCTAATTTGCAAAATAAAGTGTCATGGAATGGCCCTATTATACGATAGTTTAAAATCTTTACGCGTAAAGTCATGGGGAGATGGTATGCCTCATAGTGTGAGTTAAAATGTGTAATAAACCATGTAATTGAGAATTTTGTGTTAAGTTGTTATTCTTGCGATGTTTTCTTTGTGTAGTATAACATGTTTATTTGTGTAGCATAATTACTTGAGATTCTAAGTTCGTAAATTCAGTAAGATTTACCACCTGTTTGGGTTATTTGCTCTTATCACCAAGCAAGTAGATCTATTGGTGGACCACGTATTCATGGATAAAAATTGCGTTGAAGCTCACTCAGGTAGCGGAGTAGTGTTAATTACTTTTCTTGTAGAATAATGTTAATTGTCTTTATTTTCAAGTTGTATGTCATCGAGCCAAGATAATATTTTGAGATTTAGTATTTTCAAATAAATGGGCAAATTGTTTTATCCCGAAGTTGATGTTATGCGTGAATTATTAAGACATTATATTAATTGAGATTTATATCTTTCCATTATGTACGATGTTGTGTGAGTAACGTGCTTGAGAAGTATTTGAAAGTCCGTGCATTACACAAATGGACGGGTAGACCGAGAGGACTATTCAGACCCTGGATTACATGATACAAGAATATGTGCTCGATTTCAGGGGAAGTTGGGAAGACCATTTGCACTTAGCCAAATTCGCATACAACAACAGGTACCATTCGAGCTTTTGGATGACACTCTTTAAGGTATTGTATGGGCGGATGTGTAGATCCTCTATATGTTAGATGTAATTAAGGCAATCATTATTGTTGGGACCAGATGTGGTGCAACAAATGTCAGAAGTTATAAATGTGATAAGGCAGAGACTGGTGGCGGCGCAGAGTTGTTAAAAGAGTTATGCCGACAAAAGAGTACATATGTTATCCTTTGACAAGGGGGATTATGTGTTTCTCAAGGTCTAGCCTTGGAAGGGGGTAGTGCAGTTCGGGGAGAAAGGGAAGGTATCGCCAAGGTTTGTAGGACCTTTCTAGATTATTGAAAAAGTTGGAAAGTTGTCATACCGTTTGATTTTACCACCACAGTTGGAGAATGTACATCCAGTTTTCCATATATCAATGCTACAGAGGTATGAACAGGATCCATTATATATTATCGATCATTCGGATTTAGTGTTAGAGGAAGATACGTTTTATGAGGAGCTGCCAGTGAGTATATTAGATCATCGTGAAAAGGTATTGTTGTGGAAGGTGATATCTTTGGTGTGGGTACTGTGGAAGCATCACATAGTCGAAGAATAGGCATAAGAGTGTGAAGAAGAAATGCAGAGCAAATTCTCATAATTGTTTACGGGGATGTTTTAAACTTCGTGGATGGAGTTTTCTTTTTGGGGGGAAAGGCTGTAAGACCCTATAAACTATGAGTACTAAATTGTAATAAACCAAAAGATGAACTAAAAACTAATTATTTCTCTCCCAACTATTATATTTTCATTATATGTTCGAACATATCATTGAAAAATAGAAAGAGATGAGGAGAGAAGGGGGGAAGAAACCTTTACACAAAACCATCCGATCCTAAAGAGATATCACTCCACATGATGATCTAAGGGCGGATTCAGGTTCATCTTCTTGTTCTCGATGTATTGAGGTAAGTTTCAATCCTTAATTCTTTGGATTGTTCACACCCACTCTAGCTATAATCAACCAAAAATTTGTTCTAATTGTTGATACGCGTTTAGACTCTATCAATAACGAATTTCTCAATCAATTTTTGTGTAGGGTTCGTGTCGAGTTGCAAACTCTCGAGTTGTGACGTTAAAGCTTTGTCCTCGAGATTTTCCGAGAAAGACGCTCCAAATTAAACAAGGCGTGTTGCGGAAATCAAAACTTATTATATTAAAATAACCATTTCCAATTTTGTTCTATGGTTGTTGAATTCGTAAAGAACTTTAGTGTTTTCAACGGCTTGTTTCACCTATCACTGACTGTTGAAAATTAGGAACTACCGTTCATATGAGAAAAAAGGTGACACTGGGTACCGTTCGAACCATGGTTTTAGTCGTTTAAACGGCAACCAGTTCGGACAGCTTTGCATTCTTTCACAAAAAAAGTCATCTCTCTCTAGAAAATTCAGAATTGAGCTCTATTTGAACCATTGGAAAGATAATTTAATAAATTTTCTAATGATTCCTAATTTGATAGGAAAAATTCTTCCAAAATTTTCCAATAATTCATTAAATATCAGGTCTTCAGCATATGGGATACTTTCAACGAACGGGTGATCAAATCGTACGTTAACATGAGAAAAGGAAAATGTGTAGGTAACCAGCTAGACAAGTTAATGATTGTAAGGTTGAGTTGTTAATATATTCAAAACTTAAAATATTTGGGGAATAACAAATTGATGAGAGAAATACTATTGTTGTAATATAGTAAGATGTGTTGTAGGCCTTGGAAAATATTAGTCCAAATTTCATTGTTACAGTAGTCGACTTAGGCCTTAAGAACACACACATACTAGGTTCGATTGGCTGCTTTATTTGTCATCGGTTTATACCTTCGGGGTGTACTTATGTTAGGACTCGACGAAATGTAACAGTCAGTTTATACCCTATGGCTCAATGAACTATTTTAAGTCATAGAAGTGAGTTTCACATCATCGTTGACTTAGGTACTAGTTATCGGGAGCATGGGATGGTTGCGGCAATTGGTACTCCTTTTGACCGGGTTCTAGTATGGGAAATCAAAATAGGAAGAGTTATCCACAAGCCTTTACGCGTAAAGCCTCGAAAAGACATATATTCTGAATGGGATGATAGGTATCCCATAAGGTTGTGTAGTATATGTCGTACACTGGTTTATTTCTCATATGTTACTCTTATGGACTGAAATTCCAACAGGCAAATACATGTTGGTCATTTGTTTTCATTCATTCATTTATTGCTATTGTTATTTCAATAGATTTGTATTTTTTTCTAACTCGTAACTATTTGGTTGTTTTTCTTTGTTACTGGTTTTTTTTTAATAAAACACCCAGCACAACCTGGAGTTGTAAGTCAAAGAAATCAGGGATAGCTCAGGGATGAAGCTCACTCGAGGGATTGGACTCAATATTAGCATTTACTATTGTTATTTCATTTACATTTTCAGATAGTTATAGGCCATAGGCTGAAATTATGTTTTTATCTGTTAAAATAAAGTTGTAAGGCCAATAACATGACAATGAGGCCTAGTGAATTTGGTTTCTTTTATTATTGAATTTTAATGAATCTGACATTGAGATATATTTTATTTGAAAATATTGATCATTAGTTGTTGGATGATATGTAAGTGACATACTCGAGGGTTGTATCGAATTCCGGGCCGTTACAATACTTATCTTCTTATAAAATATGGTGATGTGGTTAATTATAAAATATACAAAACTAGTTTGTTTAAATTTTCATTACAACTAGTATGTATGGATATAATTACTCTAATTATTGTTATTTGTACTTATTGTTTTGCCACTGGAATTACATGGATGCATCACTCTTACTCTTTACATATTATCATGAGTATATGGCTTTTAGGGGGGAAATTTTTCTACAAAGACAAACTATTTGTATTCTTGGAAAACTTTATATTTAGCCTGCACCGTGTTGTCTCCTACCAATGGTAGCTTATTTATCACATGTAAAATCAGATTCTCAAATAGTTGGTTTTGGGGTTGTTTTCCATCTTTTTTCCATTCTTGTATGTACTTGCAATGTCGTGTTTGAGTTTTTGCCCAATGACAAGACACAAACTGTTAATTCCATAAATTAAATCGTCAAATCTCACTCAATAAGTATGGATCGGCCCATCAAGTCGCGCACAATCTTGAAACTCGAAAGAGACGTGTTTCGTGCTTGAACCTGTGCCAATGATAAACATATGACCTTGTTGATCCATTTGGATCCCACATGTACCAAATATCAAGTGCAATTTAACTCTTGAACAAACTGATAATATATCAATATTAAACTTTCTAAGATTCACTTCTGCTCACATTGAATTTCATGAATCTTCTCTAATCCGTCTCGTTATTCTTTAAAAAGTCATACTATCAGTTTGAAACCAATATTATTACTTACAAACTACCTAATCCCCATTGACAAATCGACAATCCCTCCTTACTTCCCCTTCCTCAGAACCAAGCGGGTTATTTTCCGACATCAACAATAATGCCTTTGCAAATTGGTCATGGAAATAATTGTTATCGCCTGCCATTTTCTGCACGAAAGGAGACGTGATCGGATCAGAAGCCAGCTCTTGATCAACCAGCATTAGGCCCTTATTGGACAATAGGTTCTTGTAGTATGCATTGTCGAGGACCATTGGCGTATCCAGGTCGTTTCTCGCGTACCTAACCGCCTTAGGATCGGGGTCAGGCACTGGGCAACGGTGTTTCAGGTACTCAGCATAGTCGGGATCTAGTGTGGGGTCCACGGAGGGGTAGAGACGGTCTTCTAGGTTTACGCAGTGGACCCTACCTACCGAATGTGCTCCTGCATATCATAATGTTGCTAATTAGATTGTACAGTTATAATAAATCGTGCTCGTGGTTTTACTTTGTTTACTATGCTCTTACAAAATAAAAAGTTTTAATCTAAACTCAGTCTATTTACTATGCTCTTACAAAATAAAAAGTTTTAATCTAAACTCAGTCTATCAGCCACAACAATAATTATGAAACAAAATTTTGCAACCACATGCACCACGCAATGTATAGGAGTAATTTATGTTTCATGGGGTAATAGTTACATGTCACAAAAAAGTTTAGACCATAGTTGTCCAAATAAAAAGACGGAAGCGGAATCGTTTTGGGAAACGAAAAACATGAAACGATGCTCTTAAAAATATAGGAAAAACGAAAAATGCCGATATTATTATTAATTAAATATATTATATATGAATCTACAATAATATTGGTAATATATATAAAAAATTGTATGTAACAATAAAAATGGTTATATATTTTCAAGTAAAATATTTTAATGATATGTAAATAATACTTTCATCTTATAAAAATAACTAAAAATAAGTTATTTTATTTATTTTTGTGAGTTTTATAATATTATAAAACTTATTTGGAATCAAGTTTTTTTTACCAGTTTGGGAAATCCGGAGTTTCCTTTTGGAAGTGGTTTCGACGTAAGCAAGTTATTTGTGCTTAGCTATTCTACATGATCACTTTGCCACTTCAATTTTGTCCTATATAGCAATGTCAAACTCCAAATTTAATTTCTTTCAATTTCACCCTCGAGTTTTTCCAAAGATTTATTATGCAAAATCCTTGTAAAAAGAAATAGAAGCTGTAGTATTTTACCTAAAAGGGCAACCGTCCCTTCAGCATCGATGCTAATGGACTCAAATCTCGAAAGAACCAGAGACATTGAATCATTGAAATTTGGAATATAAGCGTCCACCTCTGCCGCATGACTCTCCTTGCTATCCTTTCTCCCCGTTCTCATTTCAATAGTTGGCCCTCCGAGCTATAATTATGGCAACATGGTCATACAAAATTGTAATAATCGGAGAGAGGAGAGAAAGAGAGAGCGTGTGTTACCAAGACAACACCATCCCTAGCTGACAGAGCGACGATATCAGCACAAGAGACAGTAGTAGGGCATTCGCTCTCAAGGGCCTCCTTTATCGTGTTTATGTACTTGAAATTTCTCATCCCAAAGCTTCTATCAGAGGTCTTCTCCGATACTATCTCATTCTTTGAGTCCAGCAATAATGATGCATCACATGACTATTATGCATGTGAGACACATACAGGGAAAGTAACTGAGCAATGTTATACGAAGAATAACATTTTATTTTCCATCACATTTTCTCACGATGAATCTTTATATCAAATGGAAAGTAACAAAACGTGCTGATACAAGAAAACATGAAAGGTATCCTAAACTAACAATATTGTAGAATATAATTTATGTATATAGTAATTAATTAATTAAATTACCGTAACCATGCAATCATGAAAAAGATTTCTAATCCAAGACACAGCAGTGTTTCCATGCTTGTGGTAGAGATTAGTGACTTGTTCTTTTATGATCTCTTCAGCTCTTGGGCAGCTCTCTTTGTAGTAATTCAACTGCAGATCGGCTTTGCCTAGAAGGGATTAAAATTTTAAAAAGATAAAATACACAAATCAAAAGAGTATTAAAAACCCAACGTCTCGGCTACCAATTACCTTTGACATTTGTTTATATCAGATTGGGAAAAGGAAAATTCTTCCCTTGCCAAAACATTTGATAGAAAAAATTTTATCCAGTCAGGTAATTCATAGGCCGGAAAAAAAAAAAAAAAAAAAAAAGGTCACTACCACGTAAAAAGTGACACAATTGTCACATTTTTTAGTCAAAGAACTTATTTCCATGTAAAATCTATTAATTTTTTTTCTAAATGCCGGAGCTCGGTAAATCATTTGTGAGGATGGGGGCGGAGGAGGATTGGGGGCATGGGACGTTACTTATACACACCGCAAACTTCGCAAATTCATATTCATATATGTTTCCAATAAAAGTTTCAGAAATCGTACTACGCCTGCGTGGTACATTATTATTTACACTAATTTGCCTTATATAAGTATTTAAAATTACCAATATGTAGAAAAGGGCGTACCTGAAGAAAACTGCAAGAGTAACGGTAATAACAGAAAGAGAACAAAAGTGAGGTTGGTGGCCATCTCCTTTTGCTTGTCTTTGAAACTTTGAGATATGTATGTATCTATATGAATGTATGCATGTATATTTAAGCCAGTGTGCCCAATTACTATATGTCTATATGTATATATATAGTAGTTGCAAGTGCGCAGGATATTGAAAATATTAGAGCTATTGCCTTCACCACTCCACTAAAATCCCACTTTCTCTGACCTTTTGGCAATTTTCTCCCACGCCTGCAGTCCCCACAAAGAGCAAAATAATTTTCATCAGCAATTTGTTGTACTACAGTTATTTATTTAATTGTTGTATTGTAGCATTATAATTCTTATAATTACATAAGTTTGGTAGTACTAAATACACATTTGTTAGCAAAATTTATAAGACTCAAGGGAATATTTGATATTGTTAGAGCATTCCCATCTTATTCCGCATTTAAGTTTTACATTGGATACTTTAAAGTTATTTCTGTTGCGCAAAATTAATATTTTATCAATTGTTCACTAGTTTTCTATGCAATTTTATAAAATTATTAGAATAGCTATATATCATATAACTAAATGTAATAGTATGTTTTCACATAATCTTAACTACAGTTTTAATAAAAAGTTATTTTTCGATGAATAAATTATTTATAATTGATTTCTCAATTAGTATTTTACAGGAATAGTTCTCATGATATTTCTAAACAGGTAGCATTGTTGTGAAGAATTAGTGAACCATATTTTTCATTTAATAGATTAAATTAGAGAAATCTCGCTCATTTGACAAATTAAATAAGAGAAGTCTTGCACTTAAAAAAGAACCAGCGCGAACGCTCCCATGGAATGTCCGTAAAAATTAACTATTAAGCAATATTGCATTTTTCCTATTTGAAAAATGTGAATAGCACCAAATCCGCCCCTTGAAGAATTTAGGAGAAGTTGAATCTTATGTAAGAAATAAATTAAGCTAGCTAATAACAGTCACCATTCACTAAAACCATAACTAATGCTAGCAATGCAATTTATTTAATGTCTTAAATCCTTCAATCCTCAATAGAGAATATCTTAGATCTAATATTATAGAACTCAATTAAAATAAGCTAAATTCCCCCTATTAATTGCATAGTAGTTATACAATGGATATTCTCCAATGGAAATTAAGTAGCCACGTATACTCCAAAAATAGTGTAATTGCAGGGATTAAATTATTAGTCACAAAAATAGAATCTAACAACTATATTTACTGAGATATATATCCAACTTTTATTATTAAATTTTATTTCTGTGATCCAGAATTTATCTATCTTCCACTCTCCCGTCATTTTTACACCATTGAGTCATCTTTCTCATTCATGGATAAAGGTGAGCTACTTGGCCGTCAAACACCGCCCCACAATGAAATATGATATCATTATGTATTTTAGTTGTATCTATTAGTTCTACATCGCCACTAACATTTTCACCACCATAGAAAATTGCTAGTGCTTTTTGTTTATGAGCAAGTGAGAGTTTTTTTTTTTTTTTCTCTAATGCTCTGATGTAGAAAATTTAGGTGGTTCAGACATGAGTAGTGCTACATATAAGTCGTGACAAGTCACTACAACACAGCGGTTAAAACTTTTGGTTAGATAAAAAATTGAACTAGGTGATAAACATTTTTGCTTACACGCTTGGTCAACAATAGTATCCAGAAAATAAGAAGCAATCAAATTTGGTTTGATAGATAGAAAACAATCAAACTTATGAGCTCTCTCAAACTATCTTTTTTCTTTTTCTTTTTCTTTTTATTTTTCTTTTGGTTTTTTATTTCAAGGGAGTAAAAAAAAATATCGAGGGTTTGAGTGGATTTAATCATAATTTGGGTTCCCTCCACCAAAAACATAATTTATTGGGAAGAAGCCTAACTTAATTGGACAAAAAAATTTCTATGCTACCATCAAAACAATGAAGTTTGTCTCAAACATACTTCTTCAAGTGTGTTGAATGAAATTCAATAATTTTATTCACAAAGTCAAAATATGCGACTCTAATACTCAACTTTTTATCCTTTCGCAGCCTCAGCATAATAGATTAAGTTTTTAAACTCTCATATCATATCAAATTTGACTATGTTTAGTCGAGTGATCAATCTGGTTTGCACCCACAAAATTTTTCTTGTTATAACTGCCAATGTGAATTAAAACAACGAAATTTTGGAAAACGATAAGGTTCATTATTATTTTTTACATATGTTAGATTGATTTATGTAGAAATTACAAATAAAAAAGAGGAGTTGGAGAAACTAGCTAGCGGTTGCGAATTTTTTGTAAGTTTATAAAACTATGTTTTTTTCTTATTAATCAATCAGCCAAACATGTTTCTGATAGTTCTTAACTTCTAAAAAAAAATTGCCATCAACACCTTCATAACAATGGGATGTTCGCCATTTATTAGGTTAATATATATAATCACTAAGGATAAAAGCTCGAAATTAATTTGTACTTCTATATGATAATTAAGCTAAACAATCAACTAAGTGAACAAATAAAAAAGCTTGGGAATTAAACCAAGATCTACAAGATACATGCCTAATAATTAAAGTGACAAAGTAAAAATAAAGTTTATACTAATCGTACCTATGATAAGTAGGGTTGCTGCTATTTGTGCTTGTTTCTAGCTCCTGCTTGTTAATAAATATGACGTTTTATTTACACTATATATAATTATATATATAGATTACTAAGTATTTTATATTTTGAGATAAGTTTGATTTGATATATCTAACTACTTTTTAAAAAGTATATTTTATACAGTACTATTCGTTTTAGCAATATCTTTCACCTTATGATTTTATAGAAGAAGTCATCATGCACAAAATTATAATTTGATTAATATTAATTTGTACATTTTTTTATTAAAAGATAATATTATATTTTTAGATATTTAAATTGATGATTATCAAATTTGCAAAAGATAAATTTAAATAGATTACGATAATATACACCATAAGATAATATTGCAATATCATTAGGTATTTAAGCTAGTGATTATTAAATTAGTAAAAAAAAATTTAAATAGATTACAATAATACGAATTATTTTTAATACTTATTTAATAATCTTACCTGCAATACATTATTAGATATTATATCATTAAACTCCTAGTTTTATTTAAAAACTAATGCTTATATAATTGGCAGATTCACTACAAAAAAAACAGTGCAATTGCGACGGTATTTTGCGATGGATAAAATATCCGTCATATATTGCAACGGACTTAGCGACGGTTTTTTTATTATTTTTGTGTAGAGCGATTATTGAAACGAATATTTGCAACTGATAATTGTCGTCGCAAACCCTGTCGCTTATTTTTTTTTTTTGCGACGGTTATGGCCACGGATATTTGAAACGGCAATATTCCGTCTTATAATCCGTTGCATATATTGCCGGAAAA
>MKEJ01094893.1:0-18391 GCA_001753735.1 Embelia ribes
AAAGGTGCTACAGTGTTGGCGAAAAATTGGGGCCTTATAAACATGTTGTAATATATGTTATGGGGTTGATTATAGTATGCGGCTTGTTTTATTATGATATAAACACAGTTTTACCGTGTGTTGATATATAAGCCATATGCAGGTTACGCATATATTTTGATTCAATATAAAAGCCATATGCAGGCTATAGTGTAGATTTCATTTATGCATACTCTGATATAAGTAGTGCTATAGAATGAGAATGTGAAAGAAGCGAAGTAGATGATATCCTACTTTTATTTTATTTCTTTCAAAAAATATATATTTTTTGTTTCCTTCTCTGTAAAAAAGGATCAGACTCGCATCCCCAAGTTTTACGGGATTCGGCCCGCGACAAGAGTAGAGACTGTACTCGTGAAAATAGGCTAGTTTATCTAGCCTATCGATTTTATAGTGATAGACATGGTGTCTCTTCTACTTCTATTCCTATTATTCTTGGAAGTTCTTTTCTAAAGACATCCAATGCGCTTATTGATTGTCATAGTGGTGTGATGGAATTGTCTTAGTAATAACAAAAAGTTGTATTGAATATCTTTATTGTTCAACTGGTCTATAAGTTTAGTGATAAGACAGGAGAAGATGAGTCTCTACTAGTATGTGAGGATGTCCCTTAAGTTAGGTAAGATAGGGTTGATCTAGAGAAAGTTTTATTTGATGAAAGAGCACTAAGAGGGAAGTCTGAGAGAGTTGGTGGCTTGGAGATAGGTTGTTTTTTGGGAGACAACATTTGAAGGGATAATATCTTGAGAGATGAAGAATTAGATTCAAAATAGGTAAAATTTGGATGCCTGATTAGATTGGAGGGAGATGATGCGAGGTTAGTTGGTGGTACTATGTCGACGAATAGAAGAAGACGATATGCTAGGCATACATGCAGTCGCGTGGATTTTGGCGATCTACCCAATTATGGTTGAACGTATTTCTTATGGTTAGGCATTGTTGTATTTATGTCGTTTATTTTATTATTTTTTTCTTTTCTCTTCTTTTTATTTCTTTTCATTTTATTGTTTACTTTCTTTGTTTATCGAATATAGGAATTATGTTCGGTTTAGGTAGGGGGATGAGTGCACCAATTTCATATTTTCGAAAATTTGAGCGAAGTTTTTTGAATTTTCGAAATTGGTGCTCAATTTGAGGATTTCAATATGAAATTGGTTACATTTTTAGGTAGATTTTTTTCTTCTTCTTTTTCTTTCTCTTGGTCTTTTTCTTTTATTTTTCTAGTTGGTAGTGTTAGTTGTGTGGTTGTTTAGTTTATGTTATTGTTAATTATCTATTTTTCATTATTGTGCACATAAGATGTTTATGCTTTTTTATTTTATGTCATGTGTTGATGATGTCGCGATTGTGTTTTATACTATTGATTCCAGTCGATATGGTAACCATATTTTCTTTGCTGCATATTTTGTATTTTGACAGGTTTTATGTTGAAAAGTGCACTAAAAAAAGAGAAACAAAGATGATAATAGCGATGGCAATTTTTATTAAAAGCAACTATGGTGTTGGCATGCACTTATTGATATTTGGTACTATTTTGTTATCAATTTTATTTCTATTTCATGTTGTCCTCATTTTATTATGCATATTGGTATAATTTATATAGAAAAAAATAATGCAAAATAAAATATAACTAACAAGGAACATGTAAGGAGGTTTGAGGAATAGTCTTGAGTGTGTGTGTCTTTCATATATTTTTCCTAAATTTAAAAGCTTTTTTAGTTGTTTTAAATGGTCATATTTATAGGTTAGACTTGAAAAGTGCCACCTAAAGGAGTTTGTTTGAAATTTTGATAAGACAAAAGTTTGAAAATACTTTGAAATTTTACAAAAATATATGTAAACTTTTCTTTTTAAAAAAAAATGAGTCTTTAAATTAATTTTCCAAAATAGTTGCTTAAATGCCTAAATTACTTATATTAAAAGTTGAATGTAATTCTCAACCAATGAGTTGGAGGTGATAAAAGAAACTAATAAGTCTACAAATAGTAAAAAAAATAAAAAAATAAATATAAATAGATGTTGATTTTTGTTGGATAAACAGAATAAAAAAATTACCATCGGATTTGTGACGAAGTATTACTGGAGAGATAAGGTAGGAAACTATAAGAACGAATGACGTTGCATTAATAATCGTTCTCTATTTAGGCACTGTGGTTAGACTATATTATAAAATCACCCTTAACTATTTTAAGTCTAAGTATGGATAAAGAACGGTAGTCATACATGATCGTTCTATTTCAAGTGGAAATCAACTTAGTTTTGTTTAAATTTTTGACTGACCAAGCATAGATGATATGATTTGTGTCTAATTGAAAAGTGTGCCTATTTAGGGTAGGGACTATAAACCGGTTTAATGAACTAGAATTTATTATAACTTGATTGAAACTATTTATATTTTTTTTTTGTGCTTTGTTGAAAATTTGGAATTCATTTTTATGGTGTTTGTAGGCATTGCCCTAGTAAGCCATCGCGAGACTATAATTCATACACTAAAAACACCTAGGGGTTTAAAGACTTTGTGCATATGGTAAATGCAAGCGTAATTTCTACAAAAATGAGTTACATTTTTTTTTCTTTGTTTTTCGTTTTATTTTTAGGTAAAGACTTTTACATCATTAGTAGATCATACTTTCTGAAATTGCATTGATATGGACTAGCAATGTGTAGATAGGGGGTACGATTGGGCTACGGAAAATGCATCATTTAAGGGCATAATATTATGCCTTTGTATTATTTTTAGTGCATTATTATATGAAACTTGTGTTATTTCGATGTTACGGGTTTTGTATATGTTTTGCAGGTTTTGAATTTAATTGCACAGAATTGAAGACCTTTTAAGGATCGGAAGTTCAAAGGTATTTTTGTCAAGTTTCAAGAAAGTGTTTGATGTTCAAGATTGTAAAAATATCAAAGAAAATAATGCACGGAATGAAGATTGGAATTAAAAATTTTGTATCGGTCCGCAAGTGCTCTAGACTGGTTGGCAATGGTTTGATATTCTATTATGCTATGGGACCGGTTCCCAAAAGCCATAGACCGGTCCCCTACTTCTGGACCGATCGGGAAATATAAGGAAAATTCCAGTACTTGTATTGACCGGTTCCCATACTTTTGGACCGGTTGGACCAATTATAGTGAAGATACGATTGGTTCCCATGATCCGCCGACTGGTCTGAGTTTGGCTTATTGTCAGTAGGTGCCTTGCACGTGTTGTGGCGTGTTTTTGTTCCAAATATTATATTTAGTTCTTTTTTATGATGTAAAAACTCTTTTGGAAAATTTGTGTAATTAAACAAATTTAGAAACATATAAATAAAAGGCCAAAAACCCTAGCTTCCATGTAGATAGATAGATAGATAGATAGATAGATAAAGGCTTTCTTTAGAAAAAATTATTAGAGTTTAGGAAGGAGATAGTGGTGATTTGCTGGAGGTTTGGTGACAAAATCAACATTTTTCATCCACTGTTTCTGCGTATACTTGTGAGATTGTTCTAAGTTGTAATATTAATCAAGATTGTTCTTCTTTGTTCTTTTAATTCTTATTTTAGTTCAAATAGTTGAGGTTCTTCTTTTAATTTTCAAATTAATTAATTATATGATAAAGTGCATGACAATTCGCAGTTTTACTTCTATTGCCGTTAATTTTAATATATCTGGCTAATTTTTCTTTACTCTAAGGGGATGAAGGTGCATTAGACCAACCTTTTTTGAATTATTAATGAGCAGGGTCTGACAAGCCTGAAATTCCCACTCAATAAGTGTATTTTGGTAGAGCCTCTCTAATTCAATAGACTTAAGAGTAGTAGTTGAGGCCACTAGATTTCCTGTTTGGGCAATTTCATTCATTAATTAGTTAGCTTTTTTCACTTAAATGTTTTCAATTAAAATCCCAAATTATCTAAACCCTTATCTCAGTATTAAGAGTATAATTAATTACATTAGAATAGTATTTGAATGTTTAAAATTCGTACTAAATTTATAGGAATAGTAATTAGAAAATTTGTGATTTAGTAGACTTTTTGAAATCGACATCCGGATTTTTTAGATTTATTATTTCGTCCCTATTACACTTGCTAGGTTATCTGTTGCACTTTTCTGATACGATCAATCGCAATTAGAGTGAAATAGTTCGATGGTACAATTTTTATATACATAAGAAGATGTGTATAATTATTTTAAAATTTCTCACTTTAAGTATTTTGTCAATTATAAACTATGAGCTTTAAAAGGTTTATAAGAAAGCAAATATATAATCTGTCTAATTTATTACCGCCAATAATTAAAGTTGTACAATGATAATATATATCCGTGTATATACAAAATAAGTGAAACCTGATGAGTATTTACTCATCCTGTTAGTTCATGGTCTCATTTAGCTTTCGTTTACGGCTCTATTTTGTCTTGTTTCTAAATTTAGTTTCTAATTGATTAATGTATTCTCTCAATGTTTCATGTTATTTTTAACAACTGACCTTTTGTAAATACACTATTTTATGTGTTATACATATAAATATATTAGATACATATCATACATATCATTCATATTATATATAAACGGCTCCAAATTCTTTTTTTTGCTAAATATTTGGTTGACTTCAAAATACCAAACCGCCCAAACCAAACCGATAAGTATTATTTTGGTTTGGTTTGGTTTTACTTTTTTATTTTCTCTTAATTAAACCAACCTGAACTGCTTATTAGCCATCGGTTCAATTTCTAATTTTTGTAATAATCTGAACCGCAAACACCCTTTGTTATATCTATTAGATGTAGGGTAGGATTGATATTGCAATTTATCAATTGTTTATATTTTTTCTTTTCTTACAAACCATAGTTTGAGGTGTTTAGTAAATTTTAAAATAACTGCTTCTCATAATTAGTTTCCATTTTTACGAGGATGCTTTTTGAAGTAATTTTAGGGGTACTTTGACAATTTACTTATGATTTTCCAACCATTAATTAATTATCAAAGTAATCTTAGTTATAATTACAGCATTCCACGTACATATCTATTTTTATTTTTTGACAATAAAAAATATCACTTTACCAAACATCACACTATGTATCAAAATAATTTTTATAATTTATTTATCAAATATTAGCATTTCATCCTATTTTAAAATCAATTTTTAGAAACAATATTGAAAAGCAAAATTTGGAAAGTATAAAAATTTCCAGACTAGACCTCAGACTTCTTCACTTGATATACGGCTATCTAGTTGTAATCAAGTTTAAAAGCCATTTTTAAGATAAGCTTGTCGTGTTTTTATTTTGTTTGATCCTCATTTTAGTGGATGTATAGTTACCTCACATATATTACTTTCTCACCAAGTGGACAAAATTCAAATAGCTATCCATCTACTCACTTGGCCATTGATCAAATAATTTTTATTTTCTACATTTTTTATACTTTAAACCTAATTTTTATAAAGAAATAGGCTTTTTTTTTTATATTTATCTTTTTTAGTTAATAGAAACTTCAACTAGAATATGAAAATGAAAATGTAGAACTAAAAAAGACAAAGAAAAATGAGTAGGATAGAGCTACTGCTTTTTTGAAATTTGTATGAAAAAAAGATGTGGATTAATTAATTTATGGTTAAGTCTGAAGACAATCTAAGAATAATAAAATCTTTAACATGGTGACTAAATTTTGGCCATGTACTTTTTTTTCTACGTAAAAAATAAATTAAATTAAGCTAGAGCCAAGAATTATGTTACTTATACTAAATACGATTGAATCCTTGGTGCTTTAATGGCAACAAAAAAAATTAATATAGAACATAAATAGTTGAAGGCCTAATTTAGAATTTAGACGGCCTTGTACAGTAGCTATTACTTTTTTCTGAAGATGTTGTACCTTAAAGATACGAATTAATTAAAAAGCTTTCTCATACCTTCGATTAAATATAGAAGATTTCTTTAGTTGCACATTTTTAGGTAAAAACAAGAAAAAAGTTTGATTCACAAGCCAATTTAAAATTTTCAATAGATTTTTTAGTCAAAGTTTTAAAATTTTAATTAACGACTAAGCAATCAAATATAATTCTAATTTTAACCAATTTGAACCCAAATAATTGAGTGACCTAATCGTTTATTATCTGTCCACGGGGATAATAGTGGCCAAGAAAGTGGACTGCTCCTACGGCAGTGTTCAAGGTTTTAATTTTGAAAGTGAAAAATAAAAAATTTCGTAAACTCTCCAATGTTTCCAATTAATTATTGTTCTACATATTTTTTTTAGCATTTTTATTTAACATTTTAGAAAACTAATAAATATTTGTTATCTTTTTTTCCGACTTGGCCATATCAGTTCAATTAAATTTCCAATCATTTCACACGATTTAAACAATAATTATTCTTTGCCAATTCTATTTAATGTAATTCTTAGCCTTTGTGTATTAATCATAAACTTACAATTATTTAGAAATGGAGGGGAGTTTGCAAAAAATAAAGGGCAATTATATTTACACTACGAAAATGGCTAAAGACACAACTTACAAATTGATTAAATTATTACTATTTTGACCACCAAAAAATGCTAAAGAAGCCACGTATTTATTATATCTTAAAGAAAAATGAGAAATTACATTACTGCCATTTATATAAAAAAAAACATAACTTATTTATTTTATTTCATTTTTTAAATGCCCTCTCTCTCTCTACACTATCTTTCTTACCACGGGCAACGCCACCGCACGTTACTGCACCGTCATCCCCATAGCTTAGCCACCAACAACGTCACAGCCACCAACGATCCCTATTGCACGCCATAGACACTGCACCGTTACCCCCACTACGACCGCTGCTTCCACCGTGCGCCATAGTACTACGACCGCCATCCCTACCTCGACACCACCCCCACTGCGGATATCTTTTGTCACATTCAAAAGCCTTGACTTTGAAAGTCTCGTGTAACATTCGTTTTCTTAGGTTTTGAATATAGGTCTTGAATACGCTGATATATGCAATGTGCTCAGGAGCTACATTCGAAAAGCCTGACTTTGAATGTCTTTGGTGATATTCGTTTGTATAGGTTTCGAATGTAGGTCCTAATAACACTAACATAGGCAGTCTGTTCAGGACCTACATTCGAAAACCATGACTTTGAATATCTTTGGTGGCATTCGATTGTTTAGGTTTCGAATGTAGGTCATGAGAATATGAACATATGCAGTTTACTCAGACGTATTCAACACTTCTGGTTTCGAATGTGACAAGGCTCATTAGACATCTAAATGAACGAATGTATGTTGTTAAGATAAAAAATTAGGATTTATCCAAATGCGTTATTATCATCAAGAGATGGGTTTATTGATCTTCAAATATACTCCAAACTCGTCCAAATGTGTTATTATCATCAAGAGATGGGTTTAGTATATTGATTGAATTTAAAATATGTTTTTGGGTTTTGTGGAGATAGAAAGAAGGTAAAAAAAAAAAGAGCAGATGTTTGATATAATAATATTTGAGATTGAAGTTTAAAATGTTAATATGAATATAAAAGAATAGATGAAACATATAAAAATGATTGTTAAAAAAGATGGAGAGTCTTGAAGATGGAGTGATTTGAGGCAAATAGGCATTTTGTTAATTGTCATTATAGTATTTTTAGTATTTTTGTGATGTTAATAAAAAAAAATTACTCATTTTATTTGTGATGCCAATCAAGTGAAATAATTATTAATAACCTAGTGCCCAAAATAAAATAAAATAATGCCTTTAGTTTTTTTCATGTAAATAAAATTATCCAACATAAAATGTGAATTGCATCATCTTTTGACTTTGTAGTAAAAGCCAAGGTCCAATTTTGGGATTAAATTATGTGGTGGTATTTTTTCTCTTTAAAGGTGCGGTCTCATTCACACGGCAAGTAGTCGGTTGCAAGTTGTCTTTATTCGGAGAATAATTAAATTAGCATGAAATCCAAAGCTGAATTCTGATGTCATGACCCCCCTCTTGATTCTGCCCTAATCGATAATAATGCTAATTAATTTCATTTATTACTATTTTTTTATCTTAATCATGCAAGCACGTAACAACCCTTGCATACTTTTTTTATACTCGCTCCATCCATAAATTTATATCAGATCTGATCACCACCACTTAAAATTTGCACGGTGGTTAGAATTAGAACTTCTTAGCGATTTCGACTCGATTCTTAATGTCCTTTTTTTTAGCCTAGAATATGGCATTGGACTACTTTTAGAATGACATCGCCGGACTAAGAACTCTAAAATCTCGTATAACGAGCATTAATGAACGATAAAATAATTTAAAATGTAGTAGTTTTAAATGGTTTGTAATGGCAACAAATCATTATAGTTATGAAACGATATTTTCAACGACTACCTTGGAAAAAATTCATGATAGAATAGATGTAACTAGTTTAATTAGTTTTTTAGCAACATAGTCATATTTTATTTTCATTTTTCGAGATCTGGAAACACCTAGGAAACGGTTTTGTGGTATAAGATGTATCAGGGGAAGTTATTTCCTAAATCAGGATGACATGGAGTGGGTGAAGACTGGGGAATGCGCTTAATAATTCTATGCATAAACTTGAAAGTTAAAGACTTATTCACATTAAAATATTAGCTTTTCTAGTGAAGCAATTTTTTTTTTTATACATATGTTGTTTGACCCAAATTCAAAAGCACGATCTTTTTCCTTAGACGCGTGACATGATAAACTTTTTTACACAAAATTTTCCAATAATTTATACATCAAAAACAATACAGTTGGTATAATAGCTGTCAAGGGTTCATGTCCCATCCTTCACCATAAAGTTTTGAATCTCACTTAAAAGACAAAAAAAAAAAAAATTCCTTTTTTTGTACCCCATCATCAGTTTTCGGAAAAAAGTTACATAATTATATCATTTCCTTGGCTTCTGGTGAGGCACATGCAAGTGGAGACACAAATTATATTTTCGGATATATTTATTTAATTTTTTTTTATGGACTTCTATTTTAAAATATTAATCTTAAGTAATTCTTCCATATATTTAATTTGTAACTCTCATTATTGAATTCCCTTTACTATCTTTTTTCCGCTAGTGAGGCCTTATTTTTAGGGTCGGATAAGGTCAGTGCATTGCTTGTGAAGGCTATCATCACTTGTAAATAGTAAGTGCAATATTTACTTGTATGAATGTAAGATCACACGACAAAAATATTTAACTTTTGATTCACGAAACAAAATCCAATGCCTCAAACACAAAAAGTTTTATTTCTGTTAGGATGCGTGATCGATCACATCAGTTACAAATTAATTAAAAATAAATTTAATATTTAATAATGGGCTCAATGCCTAATGAGTTTAGCCTTTTAAGCGGGTATGAATTTTAAATATGTATATTAATTTTTCGTGTTTACATGTAAGGCCTACCCTCGCGGTGTAAAACTCCCCAACAATTGGTATCAAATCCGAAAGGTGACGATTGGGATGCTTGTGAACCCCACATTGATTATAAATTAAAGAGAAATATATTTAATATAACTAATGAGCTCACTACCTAATGAGTTTAGTTTTTTGGGTAGGATATTAGTTCCAAAGGTATATATTAATCTCTCGTGTGCGTGCGTAAGATCCAACCCTATCGTGTAAAACTTTCTAAGGCCTTTTGATTTTGTAAGTTAACCCAATACAAAGAGATTTGAAAAAAAAATAAAAGGTCCGATGTTAGTTCACTGTCATCATTTATTTCTTGTTAATTTTGTTATACATCATGTTAACAAGTGCTATTTAAGTACGAACTCTCTCTACAAAAGAATGATTATGAGCCTGATTGTTACCAACTTTTTAAAGTGGTTCTTTTGCTCTTTGCTTAAAATAGGCTTATGATATTCGAAGTTTTGTTTACGAAACAACTGCGTTAATTTTTTCAACAAAACACCATTGTAAAAACATTTTAGACGTGAAGTTTTCTCCATTAACAATAAAAATATGTAAAAAAAATAAGCAAAAGCCGCTCTTTTGGAAATACCAAAATCAAATGGAGTATATCTTTAAATTATATTTCCTAGCACTTTTTATCATCGCAACAAACACCCTGATGCAGCTGTTTAAATCCATTTTTAAAAATTATTTTTTAAGCAAATTTTTTAAAAATAAATAAATAAATAAAACTCCGGGAAAGAGGCTTATGTATTTTGTCAACTACTTAATCCAACATCTCAAAGAAACAATGAAGACATTGGGAATTGATCTTGTTATGGGGACAAATCTTATTGGAAAAAGTGTGATATGGAGCAGTTTTGGGGAGCTGCTCTACTTTCTATTAGAAAAAAATAATTAATGTAAATTCACCTGGGCCATATTCAGTGCACGTTTGGTAATCTATAATTTTCTTGATGTTTTTCTTTAGTTAGTATATATTTTTTTTAATCTCTAAAGTTGAATAGAAAAAACAATCAACCTTGATAAGATACTACGAGTCATTAGAATTGGAGCCTTGTAGAAATCACTCAACAACTATATATAATCATGGCTTTTGTTTTTCTTCATTCTACGCCAAGGTTTTGTCATTTCACCCATTTGATAACACGTAATTATCCCTCCCTCTCTCTCGATCTCTCTTCGAAAACGACTGTGAAGGTTGTAAATTACTCGACAAACGACGATTAACACATAGTTATGAGTTTATCTGTAGTTAGTATAATAACAATTCGGAGCTATCATTTACCAAAATGGTAGTATTGATTTTCTTCAAATAATTACTGGATGTATGTTAGTTTGGTACAACATTGCAAAAAATAGGGGCAGATAAAAATTTCTGACAATAGAAAAAGTGAAAGGGCCTGGTGTTAGGTTAAGTGGAGCCCATGAGTGGTGTTAGGTACTTAGATCTTGGCTCATTAAAAATTGGGCCTCGTAAACATGGGCCTACTACACGTGTGTTTCTATTCCAGCCTGTTCTTTTCCTATTCCCCTTTTTTTTTCTGTCTGTCTTTTACAGTTGGCATATTGTCACGTGACATTTATACATTTCAAAACTATTATTATTTTCCTGTAATTAAAGGCGGTAAGTTTAAAAATTCAATAGAAAGAAATATGAAAAGTTTATGATTACTTTTATGGATGAGTATTAAGTGATATTGCCAACGGGGGTGGATCGAATTAGTAAGCAATTGAGTCGATCACTCTATCCGAAGAGCGTCCATCTGCTACCAACAGTTCCTCTTGGTAGAGGTGTGCAAATTATCGGTTAAACCAAAAACTAATCGAACCGAATCAATTCGATTCATTTTTTTTTTGTTTCGGTCCAGTTTAGTTTTGAGGAGTTAAAATTTTCCATTTTTTCATTTAAATCAACTCGATTTCGGTTTTAATATTAAAATTTCAGTTTAACCAAACCGAACTGAATTTATTCTTAATATAAATGCATTTTTTGGCTCTTAAGGTTACAATGACAAAGAACAAGGATAAACATGCAGCTCCTCTCTATTCATTTATCATCTAAAATATATTTTCTTTCTGAGAAATTTTATCAACCATCTAACTTTTTTTTTTCATTTCTTTTGAACTTCAATTTTTTGATTTAGAGCCAAACCAAACCGATTTATTCAATTCAAACCAATTCGGTTTTGAATACATATTTCAATAGGTTCAATTTTTAATTTATAAAATTCAATTGGTTTGATTTTTTCAAATTCGGTTAGATTTAGAACCGAGCCGACCCCCACCGATGCACACCCTACCTTTGGTGGGTAATCTGTAAATACGGTTATAAGCTCTCATTTATTTCCCCTTGGTAGGTAATCTGTAAATACCGTTATAATCCCTAGTGGCATGCCCTGATTCTTGGATGAGTAACCTCTCATTCCCTAAACTTTCAAGTACCAAAATAAATTTATGTAATATATCAACTAAGGGATACAGTAAATTTTCAGCAATGAATAGCTAGGCATTGTAAGATGAACAACCAAAGTAGGCTCATTTCAAGCAGCTGGACATTCTCAAACCCAGAGGAAAAAAATTGTTCAGCCGAAACTCACGACAGTTCATAACAATTTAAACAGAAATTCGGGAGAACTTGGAAAGCAAAATACTAGACTTTTAACTTAAGTCAACCTAGACAAATCTTCAGTTATCTACAACAGAAAACATAATCAAAGTTAAGCCTAATCCTCATCACTTTCGTCACTGTATGCAACTAAACCAATACTGCTGGGAACATGAGATTCATTGACACCATTGGGTTTTTCAACCATGTCCAAAGGTTTTTTGGTATCAACATGAGATGCCTTCAATGCATTCGAAGGATCTCCAGAACTGGTAGCATCTGTCTTTATTTTCTTAGCTTGCGGCTTGACAATTATGTTCATAGATAAAGGTCGACTCTTCTTTGCAGCTACTTTCGGTTCCTGCAAAATGGAACTAGTTGAGAACATAATAATACTATTGATATAAAAAGCTAAAAAAGCTGAGATGCGTTCGGTTGGTTGGAGAGACCCCTCTTAA
Organism: Embelia ribes; assembly: GCA_001753735.1. Classification (NCBI taxonomy): domain Eukaryota; kingdom Viridiplantae; phylum Streptophyta; class Magnoliopsida; order Ericales; family Primulaceae; genus Embelia; species Embelia ribes. Next base: position 12,506 of record MKEJ01094893.1, read on the forward strand.
GTTCAGAGGTTTGAGTTTGACAATGCTTGCCCCTCTCCTCTCTCTTCCCCAACATAAAACACAAACTGCTATCTACCAAACCATTCAAATATCCAGCTTTGATATGAGAGAACTAAGCTGACTAATCTCACGATTAGATATGATAAAACAGTGAGGATAAAAAAGAAATCGTTGACTAGGACTGTAGAGATACTAATGATTCCCCAATTATTGGGTTAGCAACTAAGTCTCATGAGGAGTGATCTTAGAATAGTTGATCTACCTTGATTTTACATCTCCTTGAGTTATAGAGGGGAACATGATAGAATCATAACCATAGAATATGACCCTTTACAAAATGCATACATATAGGGGAAAAAATCGAATATCATACAGAATTACAATTTAAACAGAGAAGTCTCAGTGGGAAACTAACCTGGACCTTGGGAGAAGGTGGTGCTTCCTTAAGTTCATGTACAACAGCAGATTGAGCTGCTATTGCTGCCTACAGAAAGGAAAAAGAAAAGAAAATTAGCAATGAGTCACCCAGCACCTTGCTTTAACTAAATAATTGCGATCCCAATTTTCATTCCTTCTTTTTTGTGGGACAAGAGATTTTGATCTCAATTATAATCACATAAAGTTTGTAAACACAACAAATAATAAACAGGTAAGGAAATGAGTTAACCTGAAAACTCCGCAGCTGCTGGGCTTCTTCATTTGCCATTTGCCTTTCGTATTCTTTTCTGGACTAAACAGGAAACAAAATTCAGAAATCTGGAAAAGAATCTGATAATAAAGGTTCCAGCACCTTTAGAGAGTAAGATGATTACTTGATTGAAATTTACATAAAAGAAAACTCGACTAATATCACTCAAAACAATCTTGAGAAAGAAGCTCATAGAATCCTACATATTCAAGGGACTGAATTATAAACATGTAGGTCCTAAAGTATAGTAAATGACTGTGTTTTTCAATTGCCTCTACAAGCAATTGCAATGTTGTGTTGGTAATGGGTCTAATGACAGTCATGTACAGTCCAATCAGATGACTTCTCAAAAGCCCAAACATCAGAATTCTTGTTACGCCACAGAGCATGGTCATCATTAACCTAACTAGACCCAATCCTGGGTGTTATCAATTTTCATGCATTTAACTTCGAATATTTTTATTTATTTCTTTGTATAAAACACAGAGTTACAGTCAAGTACCAATAAAATATGACAGTTTCACCCTCTCTGGTGGTTTTGGTGTCTGTGATATCCTTATTCTTACTGCTCAACCAAAAAAGGATATAAAAAACCAAAGGGTGTGTGACAAATTAACTGTCTGGGTTGTTCAGCCATGGTATATGTATTTTTGTCATTTGCTTCATATTTAAATAAAAAAGCTAAAGATCTTTGTCTCCTTGGTTGTCTTTCTTTCAAAAACATGCACGGATGCACTGATGATAACATCTGGCAGTGTCCACCACTGGGACACAGAAATATACTCCAAAGGTTACGAAGCCATCTACTATCAGAAAGCACATAAATAAGTGTATAGAGTATCCTAGGACACAGATTTACAACCTTAACTTTTCTGATTTCTTAATGCAAGAATGGAGATGTGTGCGTGTGTGCGTTTGCGTGCGTGCGTGTAGCTTATGAACAGAAGACCTCACCATCTCTAGATTATCAAGAAATTCAGTTTCATCTTCATCCAAAGCTTTTGGGGGCCCTGCAAATTAAGAAGTACTTAATATCCTTTCCATTGGTAACATATATCTTCTTATAAGCGACCAAAGAGGTATAACGTACAATAGAACTCCCTTCTTCCGCTCATAACCTCATTACCGGAAAGACATGTTATTAATCATTGTAACGCGTTTAGAGACATGACCTACCTGTAAACTGTAGCATACAAACTAAGTTTTCACAGCTTAATCATACTTTTGTTTCTTGTTGGCTCTTCCGAAACTACAGCCCTCAAAACAGAAACAAACAAAAAGGCTGTAGACTGCAAAACTTACTATGCTTGAACCGCTCATTAAACTCTGCATCTTTCTTGTCCTTGTTCTCCTTCAAAATCTGCAGTTATGAGAAGGGATGATGGAAGGAAAAATAAAGTTACAATTAGTATGATATGCAAACACAATGATAAGTTCTTAAGCCTATTTTAAAAAGATGGAGCTATGCGACTTTTCCAATGTTATTCAACAATTTCACTCCACAAATTGATCAAATCCTTTGCCTACATGTAGCATAGAATGGATATAAGTGCAATTATAAATGGTGTTATCGGTACGACACGCTTTCTTATTGTGGCAGTAAGTGAATTTTCTGCCATTCCAGATTTTTTTTATTTTGGATGGCCATATTTAAGTAGTAAAATAGAAAAGGCAGCCCATGAGCAACTGCAACTGTCAGATTTCAAAAAGAATAAAGCACAACATTTTCCCTAAAAAAGATAAGTCGCAATGAGTCAAGAAAAAGATCATTTTCTTCCCTTCAATCTAACAACAGTAAAATTTAATAAAATCTCTATCCAACACAGAAAGCACCTAAGAAGAAAGCAACAAAGAAACAAAAAAGAAAAAAAAAAAAAAACTATCTGACTAAAGCAGGAGCCAAAAATTTCAATGGAGGCTTCGTCCCATACTATTTTGCACAAATAAAGGCCAAAATTTTAAATTCAGGTTTCATCCCTTACTATTTTGCAGAAATGCAGATTTTCATCTTGTCCGACAAAGTTCGTAGAAACTTCATAATTTAATAGGTGGTGAAGACAAATTCAAAATAAGAGGAAGGGAGAAACCTCATAGAGAGGCCTATCTCTCTGTGCAGTGCCGTCCTCAACTCGAGCACCCCGGCTTCTCTTTGCTTCAGCTAACTGCAGCAAATTTCCAAAAAAAAAACAATTAGATTTAATATCTGTAATGCCCCCATACACGTGTCTGCATAACCAATCGCAACCTCGTTTGTAAATATTATGCTAAGGGTATTCCATAAAACCAAATGTTAACGTGTGCAACGGTCCACGAAATTTACTCCCCAGGTGATTTTTATGTAAAATCAAAAGGTATTAGCAAATCTTTTTGTTATGTTCTCCAACTACTAGGAAGGTTGATATGATACGTGGACCCATAATTTTTGGTCATAAAGCAAGGTAATATAGGCACAGAGAGAATCAAATCTCTCGCCTTCAAAGTGCTTAGCATTGCAAATTATTCATCGATACTCTTTGCAATGCAATCAAAGGGTTGCATCTTTTTTTTTTTTAAAAAAAACAAGACTAGCTTTTCTCATTTAAAAACATCCAGCTTAAAGTTTCTAGTTTTTTTTACGTCAAAACAGCAAACACGCTCAGCTTAAAAAGCGGAACAGCCTAATGCAGACTAGCATTTAATCAAACAAGCAAAGAAGAAGAAAAGAATTTGATCACAAAAGAAGCAACCAAACAAAAGCCCTAATTTTATTTATTTATTTATTTATTCTAGAGCCAGCAATATGCATAAAGTTAATTAATTTAATTCCTAATGAGTTGACGAAGGTAGGGTTTTGTGAGGGAGGGGAGAGATAATATTAATAGTAAAACTGACCTGATCCTCGGAGACGAAATTCAAGAGCCTGGTGGGGCGACCTGCAAATATATCATCATCACCCATATCTCTCTATTCTCCCCAGTAATCGATTCTTCTCAAAACAGAGAGAATTGATGAATAAGGATTACAGAAAGAAAAGAAAAGACATTCCACAAGACCACCTTTTAACTCAATTACTATTTTTTACATCTATTTCTGTAAATTTGTTTCTCCCAATCTAATTCATATTTTAAAATTTTCTCACACTAATTTTTTCATAAAATTTATAAAAAAAAATAAATAAATTATGAGAGTAATTGTATATCATAAAATAAAAAATAAAAATATGTGCTTTACATTTACTTCTCTAAATTCGTTTCTCCCAATCTATTTCATATTTTAAAATTTTCTCACACCAATTTTTTCATAAAATTTATGAAAAACAATATATATATTATGAGAGTAACCGTACATCATAAAATGAAAAATAAAAATATATGTTCTAAAATCTTAATTAGGGTTTCATAACTTTTGTTAAAAAAAAATTTTTTTGATAGAAAAATTATTACGAGTAAATTTTCTCATTGAGAAATTTAGAGTATTCGCATCAATCTTTTTAAATAGCCAATTATCCTCATGTGAGAAGCCAAGGTTGTGACACACCAATGTTTATATATTTATTAATTTCTTAAATAAATTTCAAAAATTTTATAGTGAATTTTTTAATTATATTCACAATTTTTCTACAATTTTTTTTTTCTCACAAAAATTATGAAATTCTAGTAAAGATTGGGGAAAATGTATTTGCATTTTATTATATGTTACATAATTATTGTAATAACTTTTTACAAATTTTATTGAAAGATTGATGTAAGCAATTTTTAAATGTCGGATTTCTAATGAGATAAATAATTCTTTAGAAAGTGAGATATAGAAATTAGTGAGTAAGGATGATGGAAATGCTCTCAATGTATAGCATTTCAGGAAAAATAAAAATTATAAATCCAGAAATATAGAAACACTAAGGTTATATATACCTTTTAATTTTTCAAATGAGAGGAAATTTGATTTAGAAATGCCGGTGGGAATGCTCATGTTGGTCTTTCTAAACACACAACTTTCATTCTATTTCTAAAATGAGAGAACTGTGTCACATTTGTAGTTTTTTTTGAGAAAATTTTGTAGAAATTATACAGTGAATTTGTCAATATGAAAATTTACTCTTCAATATTTCACTATTCAAAAAGTAATTTTTCCTACCAAAGCTATAAACTCTGGTAAAGCTTAACAAATATATATATTTTTTATTTTATTATATTACATATAATCACTTTAGTAGTTGTTTACAAATTTTATAGGAAGAATGGCATGAATTATTTTTAAAATACTGATTTCTGTTACTTGTAGAAATAAGTTTTCGGAAGTGAAACATGGAAACTAAATGAGATTGGCAGACATCAATACACTAATAGTTATATGATAATTTACACTAATGGTCCCCATACCTTGGAGAAATATTCATTTTGGCCCCGTAGTTTCAATTGGAAAACAAAATATTCCCATACTTCAATTCTCCGTAGTTTCAATTGAAAATTTCAGTTTGGCCCCATACTTTCAATTGAAATATTCAGTTGGTCCCCATAGTTCACCCCGCTTGCTCTACCAGTAATTGAGAAGATTAATACAAAGGATTTTAGTGGGGATGATTTTAAAATTGCAGGTCTTTTAGATACTAGGACACAACACAATCCAAAGGCTCAATCTTCTTAAGCCATTTTTAAATTACGATTTATAAGTTGATCCATATTTCTGAAAGCTCTCCAAGAGCAAGATAGTAAAAGTTTAAAGGGAAATAAGGGGTGTTATATTTCATTGTATGGGTCTGTACCCTCCATGCTTTATCAGTAGTAGAATATAAATTGGCCTTGCCATATAGAAGGAGTACATAAACTGTAACAAGCTTGAGTTGCTCAAAATAGTGCTCAAATTGAACAATGACATTAAAAGTTGATTCCAGAAAATAATTACAATAATGAGTTGGTCGAGGAAATAACAAAAAAGCCGTGTAAAGCCACCCATGTTCATACTCAGGAAAGGGCCATGGTATCAGCAACTGTCGCATTTGTATGGTTTAGATGTGCCAGCCTTTGCACATAGCCGCATAGGCACATAACACAGTCGAGATTTGAATATATCTTCCTTCCTCGGTTTACATTTTCATAGTTAAGCATATAATTGCTAAGCCAAATTTATCACAACTTTTCCATTTTTATCTCCTCACTCTGAAGAATCTCTTCAATAATTTGATTGATGGAATTGGTTCTAACCTGGATCAAGGGACAGGT
>MKEJ01094894.1:0-12227 GCA_001753735.1 Embelia ribes
ATGTACTATTGAATTGTGTGCAGAGTCATAAAGTATATCTAAATAAATAAAAGAAATTTAAAAAAATAGATTCAGGAGTGAAAATGCATGCAACTATGTTTACTTGTATCTATCCATATATACTCACATAGTTATCAAAGTAACAATGTGATAGAGAACAAAAATATGAGAAACCAGAAATTAATTCATATTCGAGCTATATAAACGTTACCTTTTAGAGAGATAATCGATTAAAATAAAAGTTTTATCTTTGTAAAATGACTTCTTTTTCGAGAATTGTATAACCACATAAAGCGTAAAATTTTTCATTTGAATACATCATAGTAAATAATATATTCCACGAAGGGTGTAGTGTATAAAATCTCAAAAGACGAAATATGCACGTAGTTTTTATTTTCTCAATTAAGCACATGACACCTTATAAGTTTTTAATTATCATTAATTTCATAATAAATTTCATAATGATGATTCAAACCGTTTTATTCCTCCACAAATTCATGTAGTCTCATTGGTTTTATTTCAATTAATTTCATATTTTAATTGTCATTAATTTTATAGTAAATTCCATAATGGCGGTCCTACCATTTCATTCCTCCACAAATTCAAATAGCTATAATTTTATTCTCTTTTATTTTTATTTTATTTAATATAAATGTACACATGTCATTCAAAGAGGGTGGACACTTGTCATAAAACTAACATGAAGACTCTACTTTTATATTATTGTATATGATGTATATGATTTGATTTAGTTAGATAGCCATTTGTTTTCTCCTTTTCATTTTTCCTATGTTTTGTGTGATAAGAATGCTACCAGTGCAATGTTGCGCTCTAACTGTTAACATCAATCTTATGTGACTTTTACGAGCTGACATAGCGATCATTGCCGTGGTTGGACCACCACTCTTGACCATATACCTTGTGGTAAAAGTGGCGAATACAACCCCTTCTCTTTATCTTCGTCTTGGTGTCCCTTTGTGGGGATTTGAAAGAAACTGATTAGAAAGGCGGTTTGCTTGATTATATATGCCTTGATTAACTTCTGTTCGGGATCCCAGTAAATCATTTAAAGATACGAGTTGTATAATGTATGCAGTTGGAGGATTCAATAGACAAAATCAAATTCAATAGAGTAATTCTAGATAAATGGATTTTTTCATGTTTATTATAATTTGAAGTTCGTCTTAGAATATTTATAACTAAGAAGTTTTTTTTATTTAGCATAATTTTTCATTCTTACCATCCCTTACAAAATGAAAGACCACACCTTTTCCATAGAAACTTTTGAGTATATATTCTTTGCAAGTTTTGAAAACCACGTCAGCAGCAGTATCAGGATTGCAAATCTAATGAACATACGATCGAGCTTCTCACGACATGAGTCCCGTTAACCTCTTTCCAAATTAAATGCCCATAAGCGTAATTGCATTTCCCTCTTTCCAAATTAAATGCCCATAAGTGTAGTTGCATTTCGGAGAATAGACCTCAACAATCATGTTGAACTCCGCCTTGCTGTATCTCCCATGGAAGGAAAGTAACTTTGGCTGCACAATAATGTTCAAGAAGCCTGTAGCAAAAATGGATAATTCATAAACAGTGTCCAAATTTTCGACTTTGGTCAAAACCCTCTTGAAGGTGTAGCTACTAGCCGTGTTGGTGCTGTTCATGACCCCAGCAAAAGAAGGATAATTTAGATCCAAACTGGCCTTTTCACAGATGGAATTTAACTTTCTCGTGATGGTTTGAATTTTTTTGGTTGTATAGTTCATTGCACATAAGAAATCGACGTAATCTTGGACCTTGATCTCATAGATGAGCCCTGGGTCCACCGCCTTGTTGGGATTAACTTGTTCTGCTCCAAAATTGAGAGAAGTCACAAAAAACCCCGTGGCCTGGTCCAAGAACTTATGATTCAGATTATCCGTTACGTCAACAGTAGTCATAAGAGAAGATTGGATCATATCAGGGGTCCAATGCCGATGTGTTGCTTTTACCAATGCAGCTACTCTGGCAATATGTGGTGATGCCGTGAACATGCCTGACAAAACCATATAGTCGGTGAGTAATAAGTTATCACCGATCTTTGCGTCCCAACTCTCAGGTGACCACGCAGCTAATATATCGACCCCGGGAGCAAGTATATCAGGTTTGGGTACTCTTTATTTGTTCCACATCTTTGTAGTCCACGAATAGAAATGGAAATTTTAATTTATCCGGTGGGAAAGTTTGTCCATCATATGAGCTCACGATAGCTCCGACAGCACGTGACTCATTCAGTTCCCGTATTTATTGTCGCACTAACATAATCGCAAAAGATGAACTTTCAGGCAACTTCCAAAGGGTCAAGGCTGTCATATTGTCAACTTTCCTTGCCTATGTCTCCTCCGAAATACAGAGGGACTTTCGAGATAAATAAACTTACAAGTTAAACGGACCTTCCGAGGACCATCAACTCTCCATCGCCAAAAGTGGCATGAGCAATGAGGTCCTAATCGATTGTGCTAGCTCTCACTGTGGTGGCCCACAGAGCTCCGTTGGTTAGGTGATTGTGCCCTTTATTTCTGGGCCCCCACGCCACCAAAATCCATTTTTCCATAGCCGCAAATGCTCCAATTTCAATGGGATCCTCATAAAATGCGGCCTTGTTGAATTTTATCGACAAGGAAAGACGCCGACACCATCAAAGATCCCTTGGTGTATCCCCACCATCCTGTCGGTCGCAAAAGTAGCAGAGGATGCATCGTAAAACAGCACTTTATACATGGGGATACAGGCCTTCGGCGCCATACCAACGGCTATTCCGGGGGCATAGCCGAAGTAGCTAGTGTGAGCCACCGGGCTACTGCTAGCTATCAAAGCAACGTGGGTCCCATGTCCCCAATAGTCCCTAGGAGAATCGAAATCACTTGGGTCTGTTATATTTATTCCGGCTAGATTCATCACCTTATTGAAAGAACGCACCCCGATTAATTTCTTATTGCAGCGAGATGAGTTGAACGGCTCCCCACACTCACACGCACCACGTCACCTATCTGGTGGCATACCCTCATCGCTAAGCTAGGGCTCTCCAGCCTTATCCCTGATCGATAATGCCGATGATTGTGTCATCTCCAAACCCAGACATGGGCCATATACCAAATTTTTCGTTCAAGCCAAGGAACTCGGGCGAGTGGGTTGTTAGGTGGCGGCCTATTGTCTCTTCTTATGTCTGCTACATGACCTGGCTTTTGTTGCAATTTTTTTAGTTGGGATGGGGACAAAATCACACTGAATCCAGATATCGCGTGGCTATACATGTATAGATGTGTTGGGGAGGCTCGTCATTGCCTTCGGTAAAGAGAGACGAGTGTGTGGAGGTATACCAATGGTTCGACTCCGGAAAGGACAATGGCATACTAGATTTGTCCACGTGGATTATATAACCTTTACGGTCATTAGGGAAAGACAATGTTGTGGAAAAGATGCGAAATAAGAAACACACGAAAATAACTAGATATTTGCTATGATCCATTGCTTTGAACCTAAGCCACCAGATTCATCGGTCCAGACCCACGCTCGCAACTTAAGTTCGCGAAACCACGAACTTGGTTGAAATTCATGACAAAATCGCTCTCCAACATAACAAAAAGTGCACAGAGCGAATTGGACCGGAAAAGTTCACTTTAAACCCAAAAATAAAAAAGAGAAAATGAAGAAGGGAATGCATTAGAGAACCCGAGGTGGGATAAAAGAGCACTATTCTCACAACACAAAAGCATCTCACTTTTGCAAAAAGAATTACAAGTTTTTAAGTTTACATTTTTTTGCAATTTAATTGATCATTTAGTTGTTGAAACTTTATCTATTTTTTCAAAATGTGGTTAAATATTAAAGGGGCAATTCCTCAATATCTCCAGAATGTGAAAAACAAATTTTTCTCCAAAACCATTGACACAGTGAGAGAGGTTGATGTTTGCAAAGTAAAAGCTAAGAAGATCACTTGCCTTAATTGCCCTAACAAACATGAAAGACATATTTTGTAATGATAAGCCTTGTATTAAATCATTAAAATTGACTTATTAAGCGATACTAGGTAGCTGATACTTATAATTGCTGACTTGGGAAGGGATCAAAGATGATAGTCACTTTTATGCAAAGCTAAGAGATTGTGCTTCCTTATAAGATCAAACTTATAATAATTTCAGATCATAAATAAATATATTAAATTATTAAAAAACTAGGCGCTCCCAAATCTAAAGGTTCGAGAATTTGACGCTGTTGCGCTCACGCTCTGCATTTCAGTGACCTAGGTTTTGCCATGTTACACTTAGATGTGATATGTGTTTCATTTATTCCACTAGTCTGGCACATTGGCAAGTGTTGTTTCCACGCTGTTAACCCACTGCCAGTTATAAAAATGGCTATTTATCTTAACAAAACATTTTATTCCGTGCTTTGATTAACCTTAAATAAGTTTAATTAATTGTTGATCACATATTATTATAATAAGGGATTTGAATTTCATTTTGCGTAATCATTACATAATTGATTAATTGAAAACCTACTTTTAGGCTTATAATTATTAATAAATCCATTAATAGACTCAATTAATTTTAAACGGTGCAAACGGTACAAATGCACATTGTTACAATGATTAAATTAAATTTCATTTAACTTAATTATTGTGTTGCTAATTGAAAGACTTATTTAGATTTTAATTAATCCTTAACAGACTATTGATTTTTAATGGTGTAAACAAAACTAGACTGTAATGATTAAAATTTGATTTTTTTATTTTTATTGTTTTTGCTATTTTGGCCGCTATAAATTATTCCCTAAATCTTATTTTAATAGTCTTTTATTTTTTTTAATCCGTCCCAATATATAATTCAATTTATATTTTAGAAAAATTATTGAAAAGTCACTTTTACTATAATGTATTTATTTATTGTAATCACTTAATTACTCTAAATTGTACAAAATGGATAGTATTAATAGGGGTATAGTAAAAATATGAGTAAAAATATTTATATTTCAGAATATGAATGGAGCTTTTCTTAATTCTTGTGACTAATGGAGTAAATGAGTTCTAAATTCCGACCAACAATTAATAAGACAAATATCATAACTACCCCTATGATTTGGTCTTTTGCCAATTTAGTTTCAAAGTCTAACAATTTATTAATTGCACCCCTCAGGTTTCAATGTTCCATCATTAAGGTCTTTTTGCCTCAATTTGGACCATCTTACCCTCATTTTAGATAAACATCTTGGGATAAAAAAAAAAAGAAGAAAAACGATAAAAAGTAAAAAAAAACCTGTACAATTACAAAATTTAAATTCCACTATGTATATAAATATTTAATATATATATTAATATTTAAAAATAATATTATATCAATAAATAATATAACATTAGAATATAGTTAATCAATAAATAATATTATACATAGAAAATGAATAATTTTTCTAGAATACATTTTTTTTACATGATATGCCTCCGTTCTTTTGGCCTTCTTTCATAAATCTTTTTATTTCCAAAAACGATAAAAAGAAAGTCACAAGGAATTTTGTTTGACACTTTTTTTTATAATCTTACTATTGAGATAATTTTTAAATAATTTTCATTGGTAAAAAATATTTTGATGAGAAATAAAATTAGTTAACTCCATTAAGTAATACCCTAACTAAGATATAATGGATTGATAAATATTGATAGTAAGCTAAAATACAGTAAACTTAAACTAAATTTAAATTAATTATTTGCAAATTTTAAAATTTAAATTTGTAATTTAATAAATGATATTTTATTAATTAAATTACTTGTAGTGTAGTACAATTTATTAAAATAAATATAAATGTCTTAATATAGCTTATCCTTGGAAGTAAGGCAAAAATGACAAAAGGACCTTATCGATAGGATATTAAAACCACATGGGTGAAAGTGAGAAACATTACAATGTTGGAACTAAATTGAAAAACACAAACTTTGGAGGTGTTTCCAATAATTGCCCTAATTAATACATAGAGTACTATTTTAAGCCTCATAGATTGTACATAAAGCACTTTTAATTTCTCGTTAGTGTACTAAGTTATTATTTGCAGTTGAGAAAAGTTGGAAACAAAATAACTATAACCCTGAATTACATACATAGATAAGTGTGACCCTACTTAAAAAGCTTAAACTTTTCAATCTTACCAACTTTCAATAAATTATTTGAAATTTTATAATTGCATCAAAGACTATATATTCACCATAGAGTGAAAATCTTATCACCAATGTCCTTTTTCCATTTCCGAAATTAAATTTTATTTATTCAAATTTTTACCAATACAAGGTGCTAATAGAACGAGGTTTTATCCTTAATAGCATAATTTAATTAAAAAATCTTGTTCACATACTGTTTAGTCAATCTAGCCATGTCAGTTCAGTCATTTCACAACTCCAAACTTTTGTATTTTCAAGAATAAGATCATTCACAAAAGTTTTTAATCATGAAGGTTATTTTTTTTAGAAATTATATAAAAAAATATTGCGTAACAGTTTTTTCATTCCAATTAAATTTATACGAGATATAATTGTTGTATCGAGTTTCGATTAAAAAAAAGAGTAAAATTATCACTTTTTATAATAAAAAAATTATTTTCTCTCCTTTTTAATTTCCTTTCACACTGGAATGTTTTCAAGGTTCTTGTTAACAAATATTAATTCAGTGCAATATTTAAATTACTATTATATAAAGGAAAGAAAAAATAATAATTTCCAAAAATATCATTGTGAAACAAGGATGTCAAAATAACAAATAAGCTCAACTTAAAAACTGTGTAATTATACTTCTTAATGTTTACATTTCATATACACACGACAAATTGGTACACTTTTTCTATATTTGTAATCAAGTTAATTAATGATATAGTCATAATCCACTAATCCCTCAGGTCATGTCTTAGCTGCCTCATCCCATTCCCTTCATAACAATCCAAAACAGTAGAATTTTAAACTGGATACTTCTTTATTATTATATTTTTTTTTTCCGAGAAGAAATTTATTTATTTATTTTTAAAGGTGCAACGAAACCAACCCTATATAACACAACTATAGTTTTTCATTTTGAAATACTTAAGTTTAAAGTTTGGACTTTCCCAGATAATTGCGTAAAGAATTTGGCCTTCGGCTTGGGCATAATTAAATTACTTTAGGTCCTGATCACGCTTCTAATATTTTTTTTCAGTTATACTCACATTGTTATATTTCATAGATTTTTAGAAAAATTATCATTTAGTTCACTAATATACTTCAACTGCCAATTAGTATATCCTTCCAAAACTGACAATTTTTGCACTAATCTTTAATTTATACTTTAATTACTACACCATTAACAATTTTCGTCCAATCTAGCTACGGAACTCACGTGACTGTGACCATTAATGCCACGTGTAGGGGCAAAAAAGACTTTTTGCACCTAAAATTAAATCACATTCTTTTTCCCTGAAACGAATATATATCTGTTCTACATACATATACATACAAGCCCTCCCAGCAAATGGTGATTTAATTTTGCGGAAATTATTAATAGTGTACTAATTGAAGTTTAAACTAAAAATTAATATAAAATTAATAATTTTAGAAAAATAATATATTAATTAGCAGTTGTGGTAAATTTTAGTACAATAATTATTAATTTTTGGTAAATTTTGTATATGCTACAAGTCTGTTTGTTCTTTCTTACCCAAAATGTCTGCTTCAAGTCTCTGTCTATCGAAATAAATATATTGATAAATACAAGGCAAGGTAGGCAAGACAGAATTATCAACTAGTGGCATATCCCATGTGATGATCACAACATCAGACTATAACATTATATCTTTCTAACACACTGTAACGGTACGATGGTGTGACAAGAATTTATAGTGATAATAAATAAATAAATTTATAATTAATTTTATTGATTAAAGATAATTAATTTTATTGATTAAAGATAATTTAAAAAAAAACATAAATAAATAAAGGGTTGCTTACATTTACATCCAAACCAATGCTTGGGGCCTCTTCATGTGAAATCTCCTTCTTGACACTAATGACATCCTTTCCCTTGTTCTTATCGGATAAGAAATCAACCGTCCGTCTCTCCACCTCCGTCGGAGCTGGACGGTCGAGATTCACCGGGAAATTGACCCCGGGAAACATGATTCCTCTCTTTCGGTTTGCGTTCGGGAGAAAAGTGGCGATCGGATCGGATTCAACAGCGAGCCCCCATCCCCTCTTTTCCATACAAAAATTATAATTCAAGCGACTATTTTTAGTTTCTAAAATATAGAGAAATTGAAGGAGCTTGCTAGCTATAGGAGATTGTGAAAAGAGTTTTTCCCAGGTGAGATGAGAGGGGGTATATATAGAGAGATATTGGGAGGGGACACGTAGAGATTGGCTTTGTAGTGAGAAAGCGAAACTAGGGTTTGTTTTTTGTCAGGCGTGATTTGTACAGTATACACATACCAATATTTAAACCACGCATAAAATACAAATGGGTAAATTATATTTATTTGTATTGACCGAAATTTGCTGTATCAATTTTATGATTTGTAAAGTGCCTTAAAGTTCATTGACTCATTTTACACCAAGATAAAATTTCTATATATTCTTACCAACAATGTAAATGGAATAATATTGGGTCAAATATTTCTATTACAAATATCACTAAATTACAAATAATAAAGTATAAAGCCATTAAATATGAAATTCTGTGAAGTATACACTATTGATTATATTCAATGCAACACTTGATTAATATAGATACACTACCTACTGTAGTCAATGCAAATACATTTACTGGCAAAATGTTACATTGCGCATTATTATTGACATTTAGTAGTCAAATCAAGTGAATTTTTTATTTTTTTTTTTGGAAGATAAATTAAAGGCATTTATTATTCGTCATATCTGTGATAAAATACGTAAGCTGGTGCGTCATCAGATGCCAGCTGGCATTCGGACTACATTTTTGTCAAGACTCAGTTTGACTCGTTCGTATCAGAATCGCTGAATCAGAGGTGAGCTACACTAATCGTCCAAAATTTTGGGATGAAATTCTATTTGGTTCCTATGGATTCAATTGAAATATTAATAGTCCCAAGAATTTAGAAAGTGATTGATATGATTTTTCAGATTTTGAAATAGATGATAATTTTGTTCCTTTTCTGGCAGTTTTCCTGATTTCAAAATTGACTTATTTGGGCTCGTTTAGTTGCATATTAAAAGTATAAAATTATACTTTTTTTATTGGAGAATGAAAAATGTAATTTGAAGCAATTATTAAAAGTATCTTGGGAAGTTTGGTTAAAATTGAAAGCATTATACATGTATATTTTTATATTGGGAGTAATGGAAAGTAGTTGTCAACAATTTAAATTATAAGTAAATTATACTTTTTTGAGAAAAGTATCCCAAAATTTTACTTCTATAGTGATCGCTATGAAAATACACATTTGCACTTAAGGAAAAATATAGAAGTATGGATAAGCATTGCATACCAAACAAGGCTACTGTCATAGGAGAAGACAATGGCAACATAAATGATTGTAAAATAAATTCACTTTTTAAGAACTAACAAAGGTCAAGTGACATGATTTTCATCATTTATGATGTCTTTCCGTCAATAATAGGGACAAATCTCGGAACATTCAATGTTGGGGAATCATCAGTAACAAGGGGATATACTTAAACTCATCAAAGGATTCCCCGGATGATGTCAAACACTTATAATCTCCTAATGTCGTATTTCAACTTAATTAAGCTTTGTTGGATGATCGGTTGGAAAAAATGACTGATGCCTTGACATTTTCTTGTTCAATAAGTCCGTAATTTCACATGAGTTGCCTTGTAATCAACAATCCTACACTTTACGTAAACGCAAATTATACCTTTGTGAATCACCCTCACTAGTAATTTGTACCAAGTTAGCTATAGCATTAAACGAGATTACATATATCCATTCGTCATTCACTGTTAGAATTGAAAAGTATGGATACCAAATAGAACATTTGTTGAAACTACGGGGACAATTACTGTAATTAATCCCTGGATCGGAAGAAAGGGGATGCACCGTCCCTAATGGCGCGGCGCGTTCCACGTGATGAAAATGAAAAGGTTGAAAAAGTTAGGAGAGAGAGAGAGAGAGAGAGAGGAACAAAGTCAACGAACTTGACGGCCGGAGCTTAGGGTGAGACTGACGACTAGGTGAGGTCTCGTACACGTGCCACCTCATTTGGGCCCACGTTTCCTTTTTCTTTTTCCCTTTTCCTTTTTCCTTTTGCAAAAGAAGAGAATAAAAGGAGACCAAATAACCAAAAGGCGAAAGCTCCCATTTTCTGTTCGTTTAGGATTTGTGGAGGAGGTAAATTGTGATAATTTTAAAATTTTCTAGATAAGAAGATTGTGGTGTGGTTCCCATAAGGATCCACCTTCATAAGGGAATGAAAATTTTAAACTGCGACTGCTATGGCTCGATCCTGTGTCCTTAGGAACAATCTGCTGCCTAAGTATCAACTGAGATACGCCCACGGGAACGAGGTGGCTATTGAGCCGCCCATGCTCGGAATATTTGTACCACTGATCTATAACTAAATTTTAATAAATAATTAAATAAAAAATTTATTTAATCTCATACGGAAAGGGATTGTCCAGCACCACTGTGGATTAGCTCCTCAGATCCAGTAGCAGACGAACACATTTCTAGATCCGACGAATTCTACAAACCGGTGGGACCGAGTCCATTGTTTAAACAAATTACGTGTCTAGCTGAATTTGTTGATCAAGTTTAAGACTTTTAGTGGACTTTGTATTTGTATGCATCAAAGATAGCCCAATTTATTTAGCTAAGTACACACATATATGCATATTTTTTCAGAATATTTTAAAATATAATATTTTAATACAAAAAAATTAAATTTATTCTTATTTTATATTCAACAATATAAATTTAAACTTTTATTATATTTAAATATTAAATTATTATATTTTAAAATTTCCTAAAATAACTTGTACAATCAAATTGTGTAGTTATTTATGGATGGATAGAGTATAAGTAAGAGATTTTAATTTTAATTTTATTCCACCGACGGTGTATATATTTTCATACACTGGCGGCTTGGATGGTTAACATATGAGCATTTGTGGAGGTTCTTGTATGTGAAGTGAACACATATTTTTTATTAAATGTCGATACTGTATGGATTCTCTATACTGCTAGTGGATGAAAATTAATTTTTTTATTTATTAAAGACTATAATTTTAAATTTGTTAAACATATTTTTTTATATGCAATATGCCATATAATTGCGTATAAAATATAATTCAAAATGATATCCATATTAACATATAAATTTAATTATTTTGTATAAAATATTTTCAAAAAATAATATTTGGTAATTAGCATTGATTTTAAATATAACTATATTGTCTTTATAAATAATAAATATAATATAGTTGAAATTATAGTAATTCGGTAAAATAGCTAATTTGATGATGAAATAAGCAAATAGAGTATGGATAAAATAAAATAAAAGGTTTTTTTGAGCCATTTTAATCATTTTATTTAACAAAACTAACGGGGAATGCTCTAAGATGAAAGAGGTTAATGCTTGGAAAAGCACGATGGTTTGTGTTTTATGGTCTGTCGCTTGCGTATATGTATAGCTTATGTCGATAGACAACCGTTAATACATAATCTAGACTTTTCATTTCTATAGACAGGTAAATCTAAATAAAATATTTGAAGATTTTTTTTTCGCATGAATAAAAAAAGAAAACCTTCAAACAGTGTTTTCAATCACGCACAGGACTAAACGGATCACCACTGATTATAAACTAAAATTATAGTCATTTATGAAAAATGATGGATTGTTTTATTATTTCATCACGCAAAAAATCTTTACATTATTTATTTTCTTTGACATCATCAGTGTGCACATGAATAAAAACCATGAGCAAATTGAGGTAATATTTATGATGTGTTTAATGCAATAATTTTTTTGAAGAAAAATGTGATGGAAAAAAGATATTATATTTAAATTTATGATTTTTTGTGAAAGTATTTTTCTTTCCGGCTCATTTTCCCATGAGGAATCCTTCTGCCAAATTGAGCATTTCCCAAGGGGAGATTGATTAGATTATATCTAACTTTATTATAAAAGTGTGAAAAGCTCAAAATTTTCTCTATTTTACAATCCAAAAATATCCTTCTCATTAT
>MKEJ01094895.1:0-13503 GCA_001753735.1 Embelia ribes
TCCGATCTCGTTTTCATGAGAATTTTTGTTTGTTTTTCCGAATAGGATTTGTGTTCGAATAGCCACTTCCGGTGACTTTTTCGAGACTTCCAATCATCAGATTAGGTATACTCCAAAATTTGAATTATATGCTATTGAATTAATGAAGAAAATATTAATTTTGAAGTTGTTAAAACCGATTAAAAGCTTATATGAAATCAAAGTTGAATTTTTGTCTTCTTTGAAAATCTAGTGCGATTCGATTACTTCGGCCACTAATTTGACCCATCTGCAGTTCATATTAAATTATGCTAAAAACATGAAAGTTGTAGATAATTAAAATACTTTTTTAACTGTAAAGTTTGGGCTTAAAAAGAGTTACAGTTTGAGAAATATTACCAAATTACCGAGTTACTAATTTGAGCTCTTTGCGGTTCAAATTAAATATTTCTCAAACCATGAAAGTTGTAGATAAATGAAATATCTTTCTAACTATAAATTTTGGGCTCAAATTGAATTACGGTTTATGATATATGATCAAAATACCGAACTGTCAACCTTTGGACATATTTGAAAACTTGTTTCAAAATTATGTAAAATTAATTAGAAATCATGTAATAAATATAAATTTGAGTCTAAATAGACATGATAATGTTATGGAATTATTGAACACAAATATATTGTTGAAAGTTAACTTAATAATAAAATTGGATTAGGTTATAAATTGATTGGAATTTGAACTCCTTATGGATTTAGACTGATACAGTAAATTTTTGAATGCCCAACGACCATAGTCTAATCAGTAGTCATTTTATTCTTGAACGCCCAAAGACTAAAATCTAGCCGTAAGAGTAACAAAGACATTCCATGGTCACTTTACGCATAAAGTTAGGGAGAGCCCGCTAGATTCCTTTTGGTAGTCATTTATATACATGTTTAGTTGATATTGATCTTATTAGCATGATTTATATTCCTGTTTCGATACATTGTTTATTGTATAATTGTTAGTTTTGTAGATTGGACAAACATTTCTGATTGTACTTACTTGGTTATTTCTCCACTATATTTTGCATGAAAATGCCAAGCAAAATCGAGAGCTAGAAACCAAAGATCTTGAGTTAGGACAGGTTGGAGTTCATTTGAGAATGGTCATAACACACTTATCTTTAAATTGTGTTTGTATTTTCATTCCCAGACATTTACATTTGTATTCGTACTCATGTGTTGTACGACCATAAATATATAATAAGGCATTTTGAGTTGTAATTATGTATTCCAGACTGTTATGTGGAACTTGTTGTATGACATTACTGTTGTTTAGAATATCGGGGCATTACATCATGCATGCAATACTTTGTATTAGACCTTACAACTACTTTGTTATAGGCATGTTTAGTAGATTTCAATCTAATTTGGGATGGTAAGATTACTGCAGTAAAATATATAATCTAGTATCTGAAAAAAAACTAGGGATATGGTGCAGATAATTTTTTACCCATTAGGATATGTAAACTCGGGTTTCTAGCCAGATAAGTGTTTAAGTAAATCAATCTAAATTAATAATTTTATCTTAGGAGGTGGAGTTATTAGTGAAACAAGTATCAAATAATTATATATTATCATATGGAATAGGCTCTCAAGTAGCTACCGAGCCTATTTGGCTGAGGAAGTTTCTTTTCAAGATAATGTACCAGTGACAAAATTGCATCAATGTACAACCTGGTTAATTCTTTGATTGAGTTTACTGATTAACTATTTTTTTGGTAAGTATGTAGAGGATATGGAGGTAAGATGTAGGTCACCATTACTATTAGTCGAAGTGCGACATTATTAGGATTATACTAATAATAAATTTAATATTTTAATAGTTAAAGTTATTTTATATTAATGAGAATTTTATGAGCAATTTTTACTTAGTATTATTTATTCATGAATAAGTATGTGTCTCATATAGTATATAGTATATGATCTAGTATATAGAGTACGACCTACACACACAAAATTAGATCATCGGTTCTTATGAAATATAAATTTATATTTATAATTTTAGATTGAAATGGACACATCATCAATACAATTGTAATACATAATTTTAGTTCGTATGTCTTGATTACAGGAAACTGTATAGTTTTAGCTCCTTGTACTATTACACTTTTATGTGTATTAAACAGGACAGCGTCGAGATTGTCGTTTTTATACTAACTAGATAAAAATAATTAGTATCTCATGGCTATGGATATATTTATACTCTTACTCCTAAAATTATTATTTAGACACGTACGGATTTTATTTGTCGTTTTGATTAAAAAAATAGAGATTTTTTATGAATCAATAAACTCAGTAAGTTGGATCATTACATTATTTTCATAGTGTACATTAGTAATTGAAGGAATCTACATCTTGATATAGAGATTGATAATACCCTTTAAGGAAGCATATAAGTTTTGATTGTTTCAAATCCTGTGGGTCAATTTTATATTCTGATATATCAAATAAGTTTAGCAGAAGGTTTTAAAGAATTTAATATGCTTATTAAATAAAAGTGGCAGTAGTTTAATTTAATAAGAGGATATCTTTAATATAAACGTTGAGAGATTAAAAAATATTACAGCATGAAGCCCCGAATAATTAATTGGGATATATGAAGAGAATTGAGTCATAATTATTTAGTGATATTGAATATAATTTATACAGTTAAAGTTTATCTTAGTTGAGAAAATCACTCTTTATATGTATAGGATAACTTTTCCTACATTATGCTATCAGGAACTTGGTGCAGTCTAAATAAACACGCTTCATTGGCAAAAGAAAAAAGAAAGGGTAAGACAATTCTCTACTCTATTTGTCAGAGGTTGAAAAACCTTATAAGTGATAGATGTTGAAAGTTCAGCCTCTCCCTTGTAGTGAGATGTTTTAATGAGAATGAAATAGAAAACTTGAAACTGATTTGAGATTTATGCATACAAACATCAAAGGTGCGAGTGACATTCACTAGAGTAGAACATTATCAAAATTTTTATAATATAATCTAATTCTTGGCTAAATTTTATGCTGCATGCCCTACAGCCGCATGTATTTACATGTTCAAAAGTCCCCTCCAGGCTCAAAACCTTTCAAATTTATTTTCAATCAATGCCGTCGTGGGATTTCCTATAAACTACAGTAAACGTTCGCTCTTATTTTGCCCTTAAGGTGGAAACTTTTCCAAAATATCCTTTTTATGGCCCTTTTTCATGGCCATTTCCTTCATGAACGTCTGAGACACGGTAGGCTGAGACGGTAGGCGGGCAATAATCAGTGGTCAATATTCACTATCCGAGTCAGACAAGCATGACTTAATGTGTAGTTTTTGCCTAATCCGTTCGCACGTTGTCATTTTAATTATCATTTATCGAAAGCTCCACATGGCAGAGGGGGGTAAGGATAAAAGATGCATATGCATGCAAGTGCACAGGAAGTTGTAAACATTCCGTTATGGTGTTTATCTGCACAAGAAGTTTAATTATCCACACTCAAGCTAAAAGTCACGATATACACTCTCCAACAGATGTATTACTAATTTTACACACCAATAATATCAGAAGTATTAACATCGTCTAGTAAGATACCATGTCTGTACAATTGGTGAACGCATTGTGCAAACAAACAGATACATGATAATGGTGGCAACCGATAACAAGCTGCAGGAAGAGGAATTACAAAAGTGACAACACGAACCATCAAAGAACTTCAGGAGCAACAAGAAGTACTCGCTATTCTCTCTCCCGGTCGATCCATAAGAACCATGCCTGATGGATTAGGCGGTGGCTGCACTCGCGGTAGTCTCTTTGCTGTACACATATAAACACAGATGAAACTAAATGCTTCAAAGAAACAAAATAATAACAATTAATAACCGACTTTTAAGTAACCTAACGTATATCCCGTAGATTTCTGGATTTGGTTCTCACACATTACAGTGCCAATTTTCTTCCCACAATACTTGCTTTGCTTTGTAATGGAGTAATGTGAATACAAAAGAGGGGCTAGAGGAGCACCCCCACCTACAATCTCAAGTAAATTTGATTCACCCCCCTCCCTTCCCTGCTTAGGACTCTGATGTGCCCCCAGAAAAGAGAACAGAAGAAGAATTTCGTACAATTTAGTATTGAACCCAGTCGTCGATCATCCACTTAAGCATCTTACAGAAAACAAATGTAAGTTTATGTTACAGAAAAATGATCAACAATGTATTTTTTCGGTTTTTGTGACTAACCTGTATCTAAATTCAACGGTTGAATTCTAATGCAAAAGTTTTATCCGTATAACATGAACACGAAGGGATCCAAATGAAGTCTAATGAAGAAAAACCCAGTTGCATTGATACTAATGTCTCCTTATGTAATAAGATATGCAGCGTTTTAAATTTCAAACTATGAAAATGCCCAAGCCCCAACATGACCTCATTTCCATGCTTTGTACCCACAAACTATTTGCAACCATAAAATAACATCTCAGAACATACCTATTTCATGAAAAACATCGTTAACATTCGTAGCAGTTTTTGCAGAGGTTTCCATGAAGAAGAGGCCATTTTCCTGTGCATAAGTTTGTGCATCCTGCAAAGTAAAGAATCCATGCATAACTGAACTATGATATCTCAAAAATGGTTCTCTTGATCTAGCAAACAATTAAAATATATTAAAGGAAACAGTGCCAGAAAAAATTCTGTAAAAATAAGCTCTTTATTTCAGATACTTGTATCTCAAATTCTAAACCTTCGCAAGCAGGCTCGTAACTTTTATTAATTTTTTCCCAATACAACTTCCTTGCTTGAATTTAAAGTTTTAAATCCCAAACTGAAATAGTCTTCACATTACTGTTTTAAATTCAGATATTAGCCAAACAAAGCAGTGGTGGAGAAGGGAAGATAATTTGAGGAAAGAGCAATGGCAAAGAGGATTTGTTGAACCAAAGGTCTCTCTCGAATAGTAGAGGTAGCACCTTTCCTATGAAAAAGTACCCAAGTACCCTTCTTCTGTAAATTTTTCAAAGTCCTTAACAATTGCCGCTAACTGCAGAGACCCATATTCTATATGCTCAGGATAAGCAATAGTGTCTCTTGTGGTTTGATTAAAAAATAAACTACAAGACTACAAGAGAGATCTCAGTCGTTCATCCCAAAATACCATTAATCAGGAGATCTTACTATGTTAACTTGTTTTGCACTTCAAATAATCAACTCCCACTATACCAAAAGAAAGAAATAAGTAAACTAGCAAATAAGTGTATGAATACGATACTACAAAGAATCACGGTACAAAATTACAGTGTTTTGTTGGGAAGAAGACAATATCCTAGAGAAAAGAACAGAAAGAAAATGTCAAGAGCAACTCGATTTTCTACTATGCAAGGCCATTTAGGCAGCCAATCTCTCATCAGGCATAAATTAGAAAAAAATATGACTAATTGTACTCAACTACACTAATTCATCAGAAAACTCCAAAAGATGCAAGATGATTCAACCCTCACAAATTCCTATACTCAATGCAATTGTACCATCAGCATCTGGAACTAAATAAATCAAAGACATCTCTACAAAATAATTAATGCCAATCAATGGAAGATGTCTTGTAACCAAGCATTAACAAGTTTTCCTTGGAAATCAACCACCACAGAAAAAGAGAAAATGTACATACCTCTGCTGGCACCTTCCTTGCATCTAGCAAATCAGCTTTATTCCCAGCAAGAGCCATAACCATGCTAGGATTACCTACCGCAGAACAAATGTGTTTAGAGAACTAATTAAAATAAGAAACTGAAAAGTCACTTTTCTATGCCTCAAGTACGGAAGAAAAGACATGAACTAGAGCATTCAATGACCACAACAAACTCATCTAGATAATTGAAATTGACTGATGTCATTAATAACATTATACAGCAAATCCGGAACTCCATCTATTATGAGATAGTTACTACTGTACAAATTTTACATAACGATTTCCACTTGCCTTTCTGACTAACAACATTGTCTCCCACACTCCAGTGAGCTAATGAAGGTATAATAGAACTCAACTATTATCAGATTTGGTCACTCACACTGCCACTTTGAATGTAATTAGTAAGATGATGGCATTGGCAGCTGAAATGACGGAAGTTGGAACTAAAAATAACTCAAGGAAGAAAGAGGAGGTACCCAACTCATATTTAGTAGCTAATTCGCTACACCAAACAAATTTGCCACACCATATACGATACAAGAGTATATTATGTTTGTAACCATAGACCATCTTTGCCACCATAGATGTATCATTTGATTCGTGGTGAAAAGTCGTATATAACTCAAGTATAGAATTCAGTATTCAGATCTCAACATTAACAAAGTTCTGCAATGATGGATCAAAGTTGTTTCACAAATTGAAGAGATGTCATTGTGACCTGAAAACTATGCTCTAGTCTCAGAAAATGTACTTTTCAAACAAAGTACAATCTATGAGTGCAAAGAAAGGGCATGGCATTCAAAACAAATACGAAAAGCTACCTACCTTGCGATTGAAGCTCTTGGACCCATTTTTTGGCTCTTTCAAATGAGGCCTACAAGAAGCATAGGTTTATAAAAATCTTCAGTAAAATTAACACATCCCACTCCCAATCAGAATAAACTACATTCTGAATTGATTAGTTGATTAAGGTTCAATTGAATATATGAACCACAATGAATTAACAAGCCACTGCCACTGAAAGGATATAAAAACAAATGAAAGCGAATTCCACAAAAATGTTGTCGAAATGCATAGAGCTTGCAATATAACCCCTAAACAATCTGAAACAGAAAGTTTAATGTTTCATTCAGTATTATTGTCATCAGTTGAGACAAATTTTAATACCAATATACCATGCAGCATAAAACACAGAACTTTTTCCACAGTCATGAATAAATTTAAAGCAAAAGAAATCACAGGTGAAATATTCTAGTTCCTTCTGCAGATAAAACCCTTAACTAAACTAAAAAAAATATATGAAAAGGTTATTAGAATTGAGATAAGGAGAAAGGACACACTTACATTACGACAACTGATTTTTCTACATACCAAATAACTCCCTCCCATAAAACTAATTACTAGGATTTTCTAACAAAGGTCTTTGGCAAGAACTATACACAAGTCTATCAAGAAAACCGTGCTAATAGAAAAATTTATGATCTAGCTCCCCAAACACAAACATGCATCCAGAGCCCAGACCCAAAGTCCCTAACACAACAGGAAGTACCTAAAGAAGAGCAGGGGAAGGAAAAAAAAAATGTAAAAATGTTAAGAGGAGTGTCAAATGATCATAAACCTGGAGGCAATACTACTATCCAACATGGGACATGTCACCTACGAATGGCCACTATTAAAGTTCATACATTTCCCACTAAAAGGACCTATAGGGGAAGGAGAGGAGCCCATTATATAGCACATGTTAATTCAATCAATTCCCAACATGAATAAGACTTTAAAACTCCCCCTCACCTGTGGGCTGACTAAATTCAAATCAAAGGCCCAACGAGTATTCATAACAGATGGCGTCAAATAACCAATTTTCAAACAAACAAATAAGCCCATTGGCTCAGATACCATATTAAAGCTCATTCTCTTCCCATAAAAACGACCAATTAGGGGGAAGGAGAGGAACTCGTTACATCGTACAAGTTAATTCAATCAATTCTCGATATGGGATAATACTTAAACAACGAACATTAACCATTTGCTCACACTTGCTTTACAGGTAATAGTTTCATCATTATTTCACCTCCAATAGATTTGTCGTGATATGAGACATCTTCTACACTAGGAGACATGGTGAGGCCACAAAGTGGCCAGGTGGGTTTTCCTTCGTATCTCTAGAAATAGAGAATCTTCTTCTTTCTCAAGTAAAACCGTCAGGAAACTAAAATTCAGTTCAAATGCAGCCTCACCTCTACTCCAGACAGTCTTTGACTCATACCACACACTCTAAGTTACATTCCGGTGATCTTAAGCTATAGGCTATGATCAACATCTTTTGCAGAGGTGTTCATTAAATCACACACACTAAAACTTTCCAACATGCCCAAAAGTTTGTAGAATCTAGATTGAAAAGTTAAGATACTTAATATGTTACTTCAATGTCCACATAATAAATTCAACATTATTCCACAATTTAACATTGCAAATATTTTATTAAGACTTACAATGCTCTACAAGGGTATGGATAAAATAAAATTTGTGTGCTGAAGCAATTGGTGTGTGTATCCTAACACATCCATGCATGCTCAATGAAATAAATTATAATGAGAGCAGAAGTATTTGGTTTTGGCAGTCTAAAAGGCACAGTCTCAAGTAGTCAAGCATGCTAGATTTAACCAACAATAGTGTTCAACTCAGTAGCCAGTATCCCATTAACTAAAAACATGTCCATTGCAGTCTCATAGTCAAACAACTTTTATTCAGGTTTCTTTCTATATTCTCTTAGACTCCTATCCTACCACCTTAGATGTTTATTAATTTATGATTGTTACAACCATTTAAAAGGCAATAATAATCCAATATCCAGTAGAAAAAATAAGTCATATACTTCTTCCTTTCTCGTGAATTCAGTTTAGTTGGAGAGCAAAGAAAAGCACAGGAGCTGCTTTTTTTTTCCCTTTGAGTTACATTAAAAGAACTTCCAGACCGTGCCTTAAAATTTTATGCCTTGCCTAACAATGAAACAGATTTTTATGCAGCTACTCACTTGATTGGTTATATCGTAAACGATAATGGCAGCTGCAGCACCTCTGTAATACATTGGAGCTAAGCTATGGTATCTTTCTTGACCAGCTGTATCCCATATTTCAAATTTTACGGTTGCATCATTTACCGCCAATGTTTGTGAGAAAAAGGCAGCACCAATGGTTGATTCCTGAAAGAAAATCCAACAAGAGTCACACAACATAATAAAATGGAGAAAGGAATTTATGATTCCTAAAAAAATTGGCAAAACAAATGATTTGTAAACAAAAGAATCTTAGAATAACAAAATTGCAAATTCATGTGTTACATTGACAAATGAGAAAGTAGAGAGACCATTAATAAGAAGAGTGCTGAGTCATCATTTTCGAAGAACTTTATTGTAAGATTCTTTTGCTTGCATGGCATTATCAATCTGCAAAGGACTAACCTGAAATTCAACAAATTGGCCTTTTACAAAACGCAATACTAAACTAGATTTCCCAGCTCCAACATCTCCAAGAAGCACCTGATGTAAAAAATACGCAGAAAAGAAACACTAAGGTAGAGAATTTAAAGATGAACTAGAAGATAAAATTCTCGCAAGTTATGACTAGAACTAACAAAGGCAATGAAACTAGAACAAAAAAGAAATTGAAGATCATGAAAACAAGAAAGTCAATACAGTACACAGCTTTGTCCTGAGTTTTAGAAATTAGAAAATATGCCATTTTAACAGCATTCACATACTTACTTTTAATACTCCAGCTGTTACAAACTTCCACATAACAACTTCAGCATTTTATTCTTTGACAGTTAAAGCTAGTTCAAGATATCCACAATCTCCATAAACACTTTCAAGAACCCAAAAGAAGTTAATTAAAACTACGATGGTATCCTGTTCTCTTTTCTTCTTTTTCATTTTACTCGTTTTACACTGGCCTAAGAGCATTGCTTTGACACCTCTTAACCTGATAAACGCTTGGCCATACAGCTCTTTTTTTTTTTTTTGAAATCTAAGGGTTCTGCAATTCAAGTTTGAAATTAATCACTCTCTCAATTCAAAAGTCCCTATAGTTCAATAGACTGTAAATGAGAAGTGTAAAAACCTTGCCACAAAGTATTTCGATCCATAATCAAATCATCCCAAACAGAAAAACGATTAAAGGTACAAACTTTAACATGTTGTAGACATAAATCAGACTACAATTCAGAGGATTCCAACATACAAATTCATATGTGACAAACATTTTCATTAAAAGGTGAAACCCCAAACTCCAAAAATTCATCCTAAAAACCTTTCTTCAGCCCTAGGGTTGGATTCAAACTAATCACTAAACAGATTACTTCACTAATATCAGGTAACAAAAAATTATACACACACCCATGAGAGACAAAATTCTGCAGATAACTAAGTCATATAAGTTTACGATCAATGGAGCAAAAGTTCCTAACATAATAAGACAATCAAATCATTGAATTAGATAAAATTTGCTAGAAAACAAACTCATACAAACTAACAATAAGTAGGGGGAAATTCCATAACGGAAGAACACAATCAGATAATAAATTTTTCAAAATTGAGCGGCTACAAACTCATACAGATAAACAATCTACAGAGCAAAAATAAGTCAGTCAGATAATTTTAAATTAAAATCAGGAAACAAAGAACCGATCAAACTGAAAATCGATAAAAGGTAAAAGTAAAGTAAAGAGTAGGGACCAATTTGGCGTTAATGTTTTTGTTCGCCGTAGTGGCCATATCTGTGTGTGATTGGAGACCGGTGGCCATATAATATTTTTAGAAATCACAGATTTAGAGATTAAAATGAAACAAAGTTTGAGGAATTTAAATACTAAATTTTAGGGTCTTTTGATGACAGGAACAGGAAATAGGCGTAAGGTGAAAAGTGAGGAAGATTCTAATTTCAACCAACAAGTCGATGGAAGATAACGAATTGACTTTTAGCCGTGTGCATTACTTTTCTAAATGAATTTTTTAGAAGGTTGTTAAACTCGCAATTCAGGATAATTAAATATTAGAATGTTCCAAAATAATATTACTTTTTAAAAATTAGTTGGACAAGAATTTAAATTTTCTATAAAATCTCTTCATATTAAATTTAATGGGTTATTAAATAACCTACAAGCTTGTAAATTTAAAACTCGTTTAGCATTTTTTAGCTCATTTAATAATTTTGTTGTTAAAATCTTGAGTTTTCATTATAAGATAATTTTTTCGAGACTCAGGAAGTAGTTCATTTCATTGAAAAAATATATTAAAATTTTATTTGTATCTTGTTTATATTTACTAATTTGATCTCAATTTGAAACTTTATCAAAATCATGCGAGTAAGATAATGGAAACATTTCAGTAAATATTTTTGACAAACACTAAAGTTCTTGTTAATTAAAAATAAATAAATTTGTGATAGTGAAATAAAAATATTGAATAATATTTAATGGTCAATTATAAGAAAATAAATAAATAAATAAATAGCTGCTGTGCGCAATGACCTATGGCTTCTAGTTTTTTTCTTTTTCTTAGTTTACCCTCTTTGAAATAAATAAACCAAAGGCAAATTAAGTATTTCCATTTATCGTTGACAAATAAATATTTCCATTTATTATACAATCTAAAGGTGCAAGGCAGGCTGCACCACAAGAGACAGAGTCATCTGAACAGTTAGATGAAAACATTAACTATTCATATTAAAAATATTTTTTATTATTTTTTCGTTGATCTACAATTTTAATTTAGATGATTATTATTTTTATTCAATGATTCGGATGAACCTGCGGGTCGATAAAGTATTAAGGGCCCTGCAGCCCCTCAAGACCGCTATTGGAAGCAATTGTGTGAAATGTATCAGTACAAGGAAATTGGCATTGTGTTTGTTTGGCCATTTCAATTTAAGCCGTGCCTAATGGTCTTTAATAACTTTGAAGCATTCATTTGAGTTTGAAAACCATGCTTCTTATATTTCAAGTCCATTTCTATTAATATCTATTTTTGACGGAAATATATCAAAGAAATGGGTATTTCTAGAACATTTTGGAATTCCATAGGAAGAAACTACACGCTTTTTTTGGAGGTGTCTGCAATGGATTATCTCATGCTAGAAATTTGCTTTTATCTTTCTTATGCTCAATGTAGCCAAAATCAAGGAAGAAGTATTCATTCATTGTTTTGATCATTAAACTTAGCAATGTGAGTACAATTCAATGTGGTATGTTATATTTGTTTAGTTACAATTTGTTTGGTACTAGTTAGAAGTTCATTTTACCAGCAGTGGCTTATTCAACAAACCATTTTATATTATTAGGACATCATTGGATGATCGTGATCACGCTAGTTAGGAATTATTTCCTTTATGAATAGATATTTTTAGTTAGTATCCCTATTGTACAATTTCCTTATTGCATTGTAATTGTGAATGTAAATATTAAGCCTCACTACCTAACTGTATATGCCTAAAATTATTTTACAAATTCTCTTATTTGGTGTCAGAGCTCCAAGATTAACATCACAATGGCTGATCCTACAAACCCTAGTTTGCCTATCGCCTTCCATATGTCATTGTCGTTGCTACCTCCATGGCTAGACCGGCCACAACCACTCCTAGTTTGATTCCACCATGGTCGGGCTTACCTTGCCTACCATAGGCGCTACCACAACAGCGTCCTCCTTACCGTACCACCTTTCACCATAATTTATCCAACCTCTATAACTACCACCATTCAAATTCCCATGACCAATCACAACACCAACATAAACCCTAACCGTATTTGGAGAGCTTGTATCCTCACTTACCGAAGGCATCCTCGCTCTTGTCATTAAAGAGCGGACTTCTCGTGACTTATAGATCCACCTTTAATAATTATTTGTGGCCAATAGCCAAGCTTGTACCCTACAAAAGCTCTGCGAACTAGCCATTATACGCAAAGGTGACAAGTTGATCACTGACTACATACATGAAGTTAAAACCATTTGGGGTCTTTTGGCCATTATCGGTCAAACTATCTCCAAAACCTAGCTCATCAGTTATGCCCTCGCAAGGTTGGACTACGATTACAATATCATCGTTTCATCAACTATTACCCCATAAACCATCTATTTGCTTTTACCCGGAGTTTGCCCACCTTATAGATTTCGAACTACTCCTTCACTATCATACTCAATCTACCCTCGACCTCGCCAACCTTTGTGCCAACATGGTAAATCGTACTCCTTAACCAGACCCGTGACTAAGTAATAGGACCTCCTGGCTGCGACAAGGCCAACCACCTTATCATGGCCAAACTAGCCAGACCCGTAACTCTGCCAACTGCTCCAGTAGCCATGGAGGGTGCCATGGTCGTGGCCGCAATAGCCGCAGTAATGGCAGTTATGGTTCACGTCTTCTCGCCTCTATCCTGACAATCTGTCAACCGTGTAGCACTCTGAGTTTTCCGCATATACTTGGCGCTACTACAATATTTAAAATGTGTCCCACTTATCATCCTTTATCAACCAAGACTCACCAAGTTTTAATCAGTATGCTATTGAGTCCTCTATGTCTGATACTTCTTGGTACCCCGACTCCAGCTCTACCCCCCACCTTACTCCATATTTTGCCAATATGACATTATAGGCTCGCAACTATTCCGAGAATGATACAATTTAAGTAGGCAATGGTCAATGACTCCCTATATACCACACTGGTATATATCTGGGCATTATGTCCTCTTTGTTTCAAAAACTGGGCGTGTCTATCTACCACCTCATAATATAGGTCAGCTACTCAGCTCTTTAGGTTATGGGTCACCAACCCAC